>PUFA01000812.1:0-77856 GCA_003508835.1 Eonycteris spelaea
CTCAACTTGTAAAGTTACCCTGGGCTCCTGGGGGCTTATAATGTAAGAGCCCTGACTTCCTCGTTCTGCGTCCTCGAAAAGGATGAGGGGGGCCTGCTTTTTGGGGGCTTGTCCTTTTTTTAGGGCACTCATTTTTCTAATGTCCCTTTTTCTTGCAATATGTGCATTGGTCCTTCTCTAACCTGACTCTCCTGGGTCCATTGTTCACCCTAGGTGCCTGTTTTCAGCCTCTGCCTTTTCCTGGTGGTCCCTTTGACTGGGCTCCTTGCATGATTGCAAGCAGGACCTTGGTCATTGTTGCATTGGTTTGTTACATGTGGATTGTGAGTTTATTTGCCCTTGTGTGAACTAGATTTGAATTATATTACATGTGTGTAAAATGGCTCCATTAATGTTAAACCTTAGAAATTTAAACAACTTATTTTGCCAAACTGAAAATGTTTATCCAAGAGTGAAATTGTTTTGACCAAGAGTGATAACCAGACACCCATGCACCTGGCTGTTAAGACACTGAAGACATCACCGCTACACATAAAATCTCCAGGACTCTCTGCCTGAATCAGAGCACTCTCTCTGTCTCACAAGAGTGTGTTTCTCCATCCGTTGATTTCTTTCTTGGCCCAAGACTCTGTCCATCCAAACAAGAGGCCTCTTTGCCGATCAACAGTTGATCGACCGGCAACTGACCCAGCATTGATATGGCGCCGTTCCTGCTCATCGTGTATCTGTCTCAGCCAGCATCACCAGGTGGTCTGCCATGACTGAAAACCATCAAAATCTGGTATGAATAAACCCTAGCATGCTTGCAATCTTATTTGTTTGTGTGTCTGCATCCTTATTTAGTTGTTGTCTCACTGGGCTCTTCATATTTAAGTATATTAAGCAAAGTGCTATCCCGGGTTTGAACTGGCTTAAGGGCCTTAAGGAACAAGCAAAGCCACCTGTGTATAAGTCCAAGAAAGAGAGCGACTTGGACAATCGTCTTCTTAGTCTGCACTATATCTACTTCATCTCTATTGTTGAATACTCATTGGGCTATCTCGACCAGCTCAGACAGGTTCTTTCCTTCAAACCCTTCCATCCTCTGCAGTTTCTTTCTAATATCTGTGGCTGACTGACTGACAAAGGCTAAATTCACAGCCCTCCTATTATTAGAGTCCTCCGGTCAATAGGGGTATATAACTGGTAAGACTCTAAGAGTCATTCCAGGAATGCCGCCGGTGACTCATTCTTAGTTTGGATGACCTTGCTTACCTTAGATAGGTTAGTGGGTTGTCTGGCAGCAGACCGGAGGCCCTGGAGCAAAAGCTGGCAATACCGTTTGAAAGCCTCCTTATCTTGGTCGGTTTTTGTGGTCCCAAGGCGGATGGGTGTTTGAGAGAACATGTTGGATGTGGGCCACGATTGGTGGAAGGCTGCCTGTTGGGCTCTAATACCACTTTTGCAGCCTCCCTCAGGATCGGCTTTTCGCTTCTCTGAGTTAAACAGGACCTGGAGGAGTAGCTGACAGTCGCCTCACGTCGGCTGGTGGGTGTAAGGCCAGTGCTCCCGGAAAAGGCCCCAAGGACGTCAAGTTCCCACCCCTAGCTCCCGCCTGCTAGCCACCTGAAGCCATAGACCCATCCGTGGGTGCCAGGACTACACTCATGGCGCAAAACCGCTGCAACCAATGAAAGAGCCCCACGCTATGCTTTTGCCTTTTTTGAATCTTCCCCTTCCTGGACGCCCGCCCTTAAAACCCTGCCCCGACCCCCGCCCCGGGTGCGACTTCTCTAGCTTGCCTTTCTATAAAGTGTTATGTGTGGACAATTTTCCAGTAAGCCGGCATTAAGGATTTACTTCTCTGATTCTGTTAACCAGGGTGTGGTAATCTGCTCAAAGGATATGCTAATGGCCAACTGTTAACCAGGGTGTGGTGATCTGCTCAGGGATGTGCTGGTGGCCAGCTTCTGCTATATAGACTGCCTCTTCTGGGAGCTCGAGGCTGATCTCCTCTAACCCTGCATGGTGGAGAGTCAGTCACCGGCTGGCTAATAAAGGTTCAAATTCATCTCAAGTTGGCTCCATGGATTTGATCGCACCAACAACAAAAGGATCCCTATTATTCCTGAGTCAGACTCTGTCTGTTGAGCAGCCGAACCTTACAGTGGGTAAAGAAAATAGTCTCTAGGAGAGAGGTTAATCCCTGGGGTTTCTCTAAGAATGAGGAGTTCTGGTATTTCCAGTTGTAACAGATCACTGGGGAAAAAAGGGACATAGACCATGAATGGCCTCTGGGTTTCTCCCCCAACTGGGGGAGCCAATTGCTGGAGTGGGGCCAGGACTGCTGCCTGGTTTCACAAGTCAGGGACAGGATCAGGGTCTGGTGGGGGCTGGTACACAACCCCAGTGTGGGTGTGGGGAGGACTAGTGATCTCGGAGTCCTCAGGGGGTGCCTGAAAGGCTGTTTGCAGGTTGAGTGACCCCTATGATGGCCACCCTGTTCCAAATGTAGGCCAAAATAACTGGCAGAACCTCTGAAGATTGAAGGGAGTGACACTAGCTCCGTAGCCGTGGGCTCCTCTCCTGAAATCCTTAAAATGATTAAGAAGGCACTGAAGCAGGGTAGGACGATTCAAGGAAAAAGCCTGACCTATGTTAGTAAAAACAAGCAAGATCCCCTCAAGAGCCAAATAAGCCACAGCTAGGATCAGCTTCTGACCTAACATTTAGTCGGGTGGGGCCACGGAGGCCAGATCTAAGGAAAGAATTAAAATACCACACATTGATATATGGAGTACCAAGGCAATAAGAAGGTAACAGTACATTATGACCAGTCCGACAGACAGACACAATACAGACAGACAAGAACAATAACAGACTAAGGTAAAACAGTCCAGACAGACAGACAAAAGACAAACTATAGGTAACACAAAATGCTAGCGCACCCAAAAACCTGAGGTCAAGTCTGACGTCTCAGACCTTGACTGAACTAGGGAAGTATTGCTGCATCCAGCCTTCCACTAGTTCCCCTTAGGGCCCACTGACAGACAGATACCCAGAAACCTGGATACCTGTAGTACCAGAAGTCAAGTCTGACGTCTCAGACCTTGACCAAACTAGGGTAGTATTGCTGCATCTGGCCTTCCACTACTTCCCTGACAGATACCCAGAAACATGGATACCTGTAGTGCAGTCTGACTCACCGGTGAAGCTACTCCAGATGGCTCGTGCCCATTTGTTACAGAATTGTACCTTTTGTCCGCCTGCCCTCCTGGGTGAGTCTGCCTGGCACCTGGGGCTGGGGAACATCTCAGCGGCCGTCTCCTGGATGGGGCAGGTCCTTGCCCAAGGTGGCTGGGGTCATGGGTCTTAGGAGATCTCTCCTTTGGAGAAATCTCGCTGGGGGCCTCCAAATGTTGTGGTGCGATCCAATCTAAGACCCATGGAGCCAATTGAGATGAATTGTGAGCCTTTATTAGCTGGCCGGCGACTGACTCTCTACCATGCAGGGTTAGAAGAGATCAGTTCCGAGCTTCCATTAGAGGCAGTTTATAAAGAAACAAGCAAGCAGATTACAGAAGCAGAAGTTGGCCCTTAGCATATTTTTGAGCAGATTACTACACCTGGTTAACATCAAACAAGCAAGCAGATTACAGAAACAGAGTAAATCCTGAATGCTGGCTTACTGGAAAATTTTCTACCCTTAACACAAGTATGGCACGAATAGGACCCCAGTAGCCTCTTTGTGTTAAGGGTAGAAAATTTTCAAATGGCCAACTTCTGCTTCTATAATCTGCTCGCTTGTTTAATGTTTAACCAGTATGTAGTTCTAGGAGATATCCTGTGCAAAGATATGCTAATGGACAACTTCTGCTTCTGTAAACCTGCTTGTTTGTTTGATGTGGCTTTAGGCTTTATAAGCTACCTCCTCTGGAAGCTCAGGACTGATCTCCTTTAACCACCCACGTGGAGGTAGGGGGTCCACTGTTTACAATGAAGGCTTAGTTAAGAATAAGAATAGAATCAGAGCAAGCAGCAGGTAGGTATTGGGGAGAAGGGGTAGCGTGCTGGGGGAAAGGAATCTTAAGAAATTATCTGATCCAATGGTTCTCAACCAACATGCCTCAGGGATATATTAACATACATTTGCATCTGTTTGGCACTATAGCAGTATCTTTGAAAGGGTGTGGTGGTGGCTGAAAGCAGTATTTATCTTGTAGTGGCTTCTAAGAAATATTTCCAGTGTGAAAGGCATATGTGTAGTTTTTAAAGAACTGTCTCTCCTGCAGCTTTAACTGAACTGTTTCTAAAAATCATGAAGCAGTTCAGTGGCATAGCAGTGACTTGATCCAAAGTTTCTGAACTCCATATCCTTGAAAGACTGGAATGATTCCATTTTTCTAAGTGATCCCAAGATGAATTGTATGAAAAGTTCCCCAAAGGCCAGTGGTCAAGAACAATGCCTTACCACCTGGCCAAACCAGCCAAGCCAGCTAATCGGTGGGCCCATAAGGCACCCCCACCCTTATTTCCTCCTGCACATATTCTGATTACTGCACCGGGCACCTTCTGCACTCGTCCCTTTCTGTGCACGGCCCCCTCTATACGCAGCCCCAACTGCACACGACCCCCTTTTGCACGCGGACCCAACAACCTACCACCCAATCCCTTTAAAGGTCAACCTAACCCCCCAATCAGGTAACACCAAGGCATCTCCCCAAGGCTTGCGGTTTTACCCTTTAAATTAGGTCCCAACCCCTCGGTCGGGGCTCCTCTCAACCACTGCTGCGTCAGTGAATGAGTGGAGTCCAAACTCGAGTTTGTCAATAAACTCCCTCTTGCACTTGCATCGGTGTCAGTTCCCTTCTTGGCTTGTGGAGTTCCAAACCAGGGCATTACAATGCTCTCTTCATTTTCATTTTTTCTTCTATGAAAAAAGACAGCAGGTGAGAAAGGAGGGGAAGGAAAATAATTGCCTGTAATGGTGTGCTTGCCTCCACTATACTTGGTACCTAAAACGTTTCAAATAGCCTGGGCTCTTGATTTCAAATCTCAGGCAGACTACCTTTCAAATCTCCTCTCCTATCAGGCACCCTCTCTTGAGCCTTGATACAGCAATACTGAACTCCTTGACAGATCATGCCCTGTATTTTCAATCCATTCCCTCTACCCAGAATATCCTTTTTCCCTTAGCCAGACAAAGCCCAATTTGCTCCTCACAATTAAAATTATTTATCACAGTGCTGGGTACTTTATGCCAAGATATCTGCTTGTTGCTTTTGGCTAAATAAATATGCTTTAAACTTAGACGGTTTTCATCTTATTTGAAGGAAAACATAGCCAGAGCCCAGCTCCAAAATGGGCACCTGTACCACTAAGCCTACTCTGATCTCCCAGTCTGAATTAAATTATTTCTCTAGTGTTAATATTAGCATTTGGTTCCTCTGTTACCATTTGGGAATGATTTGAACTCCGGTGTTGCCCCAGTAGCATCAGGGGATGGGAGTAACAACGAAGAAGCACAATTATCATTTTTTACTAGGTTCATCCCCACTGACATAGCAAAGAATTACAGACAGGTCAGCAAGTTTTAGAAAAAGTAAGATTTATTAAAAGTATATTTTAGAAGGAGACTGGTCATTCTAAGGAAGGCTGCAGTCCTGTGGAATTTTTGAGGTAAAAGATAAAAGATGGAGTACACTCCAAGGGAGGAATGGGTTTTCAGCAAAAAAAGCTGTAACGGTCCAGAAATGGGAAGGTCTGTATTATATTAAGGGCCATGATGGTTGATTACAAAGATGTTCCCAAGTGATTGGCATGTGAGGTCATTTTGATTGACATGTGGTTGCTATAGAACTCCCTGCCTACTACTGTACATGCAGTTACCCAGAATTCAGTAGGCTGAGGTTGTGGGCAGGTTAGGGTAGTACCTTCTGCACAAGAGTCTGTGGCTGGATTAAACCAGCTATAGGTTTATGGCCTTCCTGCTTTTTGTTTCCCTGGATGCAGGAGGGATTCTCTAACTACTAATGGAGCATCCTATGGGTACCCATTAGCACAAAACAGAGGTAGTATGTCCTTTGGGCAGTCTCTGGGCTGTTTTTGGGCTTGGATTCTGTTCCTTTGTTCCCCTATCACTCATATCTGACTAACTACCTAACACTTTTATAATATTTATTATTTTTTGTCTTCTATAATAGGAATTTATATTCACCCATAGATTCCAGTAGCTTATAAGTCCATAAAGGCAAAGATTGTGTCTTATTCATCTTTATATCTCTTCCCTCGGTACCTATCATAGTTCTTCAGACAGAGTAATTACCCAGTAAATGTACTAAATGAATGATTTTTTCTTATTTTCATAGAATTCTTTTCTTGAACTCAACTTATTCTCTGCTAGATTGTCAATTCTCCTGTGACAGAAGCCTTATATTATTCATTTATTCATTCATTCATTCATTCCAAGAATACTTATCACATAGCTGCTATGTGCCAGGCAACGTTTTAGGTGATAGACATACAGCAGTAATTAAACTATGTCTGTCCCTGTCCTCATGGAGCATACATTCTAATGAGTGAGGTAAATAACAAATAAATCGATATATAAGTTCAGGCATGTAGTTATCTAAAATATAATAATAAGACAGGTTAAGTGTATACAGAATGAAGAAAGGCTGCAATTTAGATAGCATGGACAGGGAAAAACTGAGTAGGTGACATTTGATCAGAGAGAGACCTTGTCTTTCATTTATAACACTACCCGCAACCCTACCTCAAACCACTGAGTAACTAGTACAGAGATAAATATATAATTTAGTGCCTGTGATTTTTACAAAATTCTTATGAGGTAGTAGAGTAAGAGCCAGTATTGATTACTACTTAAAACTATGGCCTCTGAAGTCTTGGACTTGAAGCTGTCATAACTAGTCTGTGATCCTAAACAGTAATTAACCTCTCTAAGCCACAGTTTCTTAAATCTATAAAATGGGAAAATAGCACCTACCTCATAGAGTAATTTTGTGGATTACCTGAAATAATCGATATTAAATTATTTATTGTGAAGACTGCATGAAATAATGAATTAAATTTTTTTATAAATGTAATAGGGAACCCAGAAATAGACCAGTACATGTATGGAGCTCGGATAGGAAAGAGAGGTAGCATGTCAGACCAGTGGAAAATGTAGAAACTATTTAATAAATTAAACTGAAAAAATGGTTAGCCACATGAAAAAAGATGAAAATAAATCCTATCTCATACTACATACAGGATTAGTTAACAGTATAAATTTCAAAAACAAAAATTTAAACCTCTTAGTAGAAAATGTCAGTGAATATCTTCCTAATTTTGTAAGAAAAATATGCATTAAGGCACTAAAAGGACTATAAAATAAAATATTCGATTTAATGATTTCGACCTAAAATGTTGTTCATGGCAGCACAATTTACAATAGCCAAGATAGGGAAAAACCTAAATGCCCATCAACAGACAATTGAGTAAAAAGTTATGGTTCATATATACAATGGAATATTACTCAGTCATTAAAAAAAAGAAATTCTACCATTTGCAATGACATGGACAGACCTAGAGATTATTCTGCTGAGTGAAATAAGTCAGACAGAGAAATATAAATACCATATGATTTCACTTATATGTGGAATCTAAGGAACAAAAAGAACAAACTAATCAAAAAAAGACTCACAAATATACAGGACAATTTATTAAATAGTTTCTGGTGATGGCCAGAGGGGAGGGGAGTTGAGGGGCTGGGAGAATGGGGTGAATGGTTGAAGAAGTACAAATTAGTAGTTGATAGATGGTCATAGGGATGGAGAGCACAGCATAGGGAATGCAGTTAGCATTAATATATTAGCTAGGTGGAAAACCAGAGGAGAGAAGGAGCAATTGGGGGGAGGGTCATTTTATAAACTATATAAAAGTCAACCAATGTATTTGAAACTAATTTAAATAAATAAATAAATCTTAAAAATATATAAAGATATAAAAAATATTTTTAAAAGCACAAGCAATCCCATAAAAAATTGACAAAAGACATGAGCAGACATTTCACAAAATTGTAATAACATGGCTTATTAATTTGTTAAGAGATGTAACATGATTATTATCCAGAAAAATGTAAATTAAGTCATAGTAAGATACTATTTTATATCCAGTTGGTTGGCAAAACAGTAAAGGTGGCAATACCAAGCAGCCTTTCTCAATTGGAGTTCCTAAAGAGAACAAAGTGTTACTACCCAAAGGCATCCATTATATGTAAGGAATTAACTTCTCTCCCATGCATCTACAAACTATACTGGTTAGGTAACTATCCTCAAAAGAACTGAGAATAGTGTCCCTCAAATCATTTTCTGTATTCTATGGTTTAGATGATGAACACCAGCTGAGAAAGGCAAGTGTTAGAGAAATGAAGTCACACTGTTTCTTATATATTACTGATAAGACTATATATATAAATATATATTTATATATATACGAATTGCTGCATGTAATTTGGATTGCATTTTGATATTATCTCTTGAAATTGAACATTTATATTCCATGTGACTAAAAAATTCTACTCCAAGATAAGTGCCTAAAAGAACCATATTCATGTATAACAGGAGACAAAAACAAGTATATTTATAACAGCATAGTTCACAGTTTAAAAATCTGGAAACAATCTAAATTCCATCAACATGAATAGTTGATTAAAAATTGTGGTATATTTATATAGTGGAATATTTTTAAATTTTAATTTTTTAGTTTTTAAATTACAATTGACATTTAAAATTATTTTATATTAGTTTCAGGTATATTGCATAGTGGTTGGGCATTCATATAATTAATAAAGTGATCCCCCCAATTGGTCTAGTACCCACCTGAAACTATACATAATTATTACAATATTAATGACTATATTCTCTAAGTTGTACTTTAGATCCCCGTGACTATTCTGTAACTACCAATTTGTACTTCTTGATCCCTTCACCTTTTTTAACCAGCCCCTCCAACTCATCTCATCTGGCAACCATCAGTTTGTTCTTCATATCTATGAGTATGTGTTTGCTATTTTTTTCAATTACAGTTGATACTCAATATGATTTTATATTGTTTTTAGGAGTACAGCATAGAGGTTGGACATATATGTAATTTACAAAGTAATCACTCCGATGAGTCCAGTACCCACCTGGCACTATACATAGTTATTACAATATTATTGACTATATTCCTTATGCTGTACTTTACATCCTGTGACTATTTTCTCATATATCTTCTTGTGCAAGGGAAGCAAAAGAAAAAATAGAAATGGGACTGCATCTAACTAAATTTTTTGCACAGCAAAGGGAACCATCAACAAAACTAAAAGACAATCTACTGAATGGAAAAAGATACTCACAGATATTTCTGTTTTGTTTGTTTTTGTTCTTTAGATTCCTTTCATAAGTGAGATCATATGATATTTTTCCTTTTCTGCCTGACTTATTTCACTTAGCATAATACCTTCTAGGTTCATCCATGTTCTCGAAAATGGTAAGATGTCACTTTTTTTATATAGCTGAATAGTACTCAATTGTATATATGTCTCACCTCTTTCTTCTTTTTTTTTTTGAAATAAGCTTTGAAGTTGTGTACAGTTGACCTTTGAACAACACAGGGCTTATGGGCGCAAATCCCCTACATAGTCAAAAATCCACGTATAATTTTTGACTCCCCAATAAGTTAACTACAATTGGCCTACTGTACTAATAACCTACAGTTGACCAGAAGCCTTACTGATAAAGTATACAGTCAGTTGACACATATTTTGTAAATTATATGTATTATATACTGTATTCTTACAATAAAGTAAGCTAGAGAAAAAATATTAAGAAAATAAAATAAAAATGCATTTACTGTATTGAAAAATCTGTGTATAAGTGGACCCTTGAAGTTCAACCTATGTTGTTCAATGGCAAACTGTATTTTTTCCATTTATTTTTCTTATTATGGTGACATTGGTTAACGAAATCCAGTAATATTCAGGTGTACAATTTAGCAATAAGGCATATATATATATATATATATATATATATATATATATATATATATATTGCATTGTGTGTTCACCACCCATAGTTAGGTTTTTCTGTCACCATGTATTTGACCCCCTTTACCTCATCTACCTTCCCTCTCCCCCCGTCCCCTACCCTCTGGAAACCACTAGTCTACTGTCTATGTCCATGAGTCTCTATTTGTTTGTCCTGTTCATTTGTTGCTTTTAGGTTTACATCCCTCATATAAGTGATATCATATGATTTTTGACTTTTCCTGTCTGGCTTATTTCGCTTGCCATAATTATCTCAAGGTCCGTTCACATCGTTGCAAATGGCAGTATTCATGTCTTCTTATGGCTGAGTAATATTCCATTGTATATATGTACCACTGCTTCTTTATCCAATCATCTGTTATAGGACATTTCAGTTCCTTCCATGTCCTGGCCACCATGAATAATGCTGCTAAAAACATTGATGTGCATATATCTTTTTTGGATGGCTGGACTATATGGTAGATCCATTCTTAGATTTATGAGAAAACTCCATATTGTTTTCCATGGTGGCTGTACCAGTTTGCAGTTCCATCAGCAGTATATGAGGATTCCTTTTTTCTCTGCATCCTCTCCAACACTTGTTATTATTTGTCCTGTTGATAATAGCTGTTCTAACAGGTGTGAGATGGTATCTCATTATCCCACTTATTCTTTATCCAGTCTTCTAATGATGGGCACTTAGGTGGCTTCATATCTTGGCTATTGTAAATAACAGTGCATTGAACATAAGAGTGCATATATGTTTTCAAATTAGTGTTTGGGATTTCTTTGGATAAATACCAGAAGTAGGATTACTGGGTCATAAAGTAGTTCTATTTTTTAATTCTTTGAAGAAACTCCAATCCATTTTCCTTAGTGGCTGCACCAATTTGCAATTCCACCAATAATGCACAAGGGTCCCCTTTTCTCCACATCCTCACCAACACTTTTTCTTTGTTGATTTATTGATGATAGCCATGATGACAGGTGTGAGATGGTACCTCATTGTGGTTTTAATTTGCTTTTTTTCTCTGATGATTAGTAACAATGAGCATTATTTTATAGCTTATTGACATCTGTATGTCCTCTTTGGATAAATATCTATTCAGGTCCTCTGCCCAATTTTTGATTGGATTGTTTGTTTTTTGGTGTTGAATTGTATGAGTTCTTAATAAATCTTGAATATTAATTCCTTACCAGATGTATCATTTGCAAATATCTTCTCCCATTCAGTAGGTTGTTTTTTTTTTTCATTTTATTTATGGTTTTCTTTCTGTGCAAAACCTGTTTATTTTGATGTAGTCCCATTTGTTTTATATACTTTTTGTTTTTCTTGCCTGAAGAGACTTATTGGAAAAACATTACTAAAATAATGTCAGAGAGTTTACTGCTGATGTTTTCTTCTAGGAGTTTTATGGTTCTAGGTCTTACTTTAAAGTCTTTAATTTTTTTTTTGAGTTTATTCTTGTATATGGTGTAAGGTTTCATTTTTTTACATGTATCTGTCCATTTTTCCCAACAGCATTTATCAAATAGACTGTCTTTACCCTGTTGTATATTCTGGATTCCTTTGTCATAGATTAAATGTCCATATAAGTGTGGATTTTCTCTGGGCTCTCTATCATATTCCATTGACCTGTGTGTCCGTTTTTATGCCAATATCACTGTTTTATTACTATTGAACTGTAGTATAGTTTTATATCAGGTAGTGTGATACTTCCAATTTTGTTCTTCTTTCTCAATATTGCCATGTCTATTTGGAATCTTTTGTGGTTTCTTATAAATTTTAGAATTATTTATAAGAAATAATGTGAGAAATATCATTAGTATTTAATAAAGATTGCATTGAATCTCTAGATTGCTTTGGGCAGTATGGACATTTTAACAATATTAATTTTTCCTGTCCATGAGCACAGTATATATTTCATTTATTTTTATCTTATTCAGTTCCTTTCATCAATGTCTTATATTTTCTGAGTATAGGCCTCTTACCTCCATGGTTATATTTATTCCTGGATATTTTATTTTATTTTTGTTGCAATTATAAATAGGATACTTCATTTCTATCTCTGGCATTTGTTATTAGTGTATAAAAGTGCAACTGATTTTCTGAATATTAATTTTGTATCCTGCTACTTCACTGAATTTGTTTATCAGTTCTATCAGTTTTTGGAGGAATCTTTAGGGTTCTTTCTACATAGTATCATGTCATCTGTAAATAATGAGAGTTTTACTTCTTTTCCAATTTGGATGCCTTTTTTTTTCTTGTATATTCACTGTGGCTAGGAGAACCAATACTATTTTGAATAAATGTAATGAAAGTGGACATCATTATCTTGTTTCTGATCATAAGGAAAACGCTTTTAGCTTTTCAACATTGACTATGATGTTAGCTGTGGGTTTGTCATATATGGCCTTTATTATGTGGAGGTATGTTTTCTCTATTTCCACTTTGCTGAGAGTTTTTATCATAAATGGATGGTGGATATTATTGAATAATTTTTCTGCATCTATTGATATGATCATATGATTTTTTATCTTTCATTTTGTTTATTGGTGTATCATGTTATTTTATGTGTGGATATTGAACCACCCTTGTGTCCCAGGGATAAATCCCACTTGATCTTGGTATATGATCATTTTAATGTGTGCTGACTTTCGTTTGCTAATATTTTTTTTGAGGATTTTTCCATCTATGTTCATTAGGGATATTGACCTATAGTTTTATTTGTTTGTTTATTTGTTTTTTTTTAATTTAGTAATATCTTTGGTTTTGGAATCTGGGTAATAGAAGCTTGTAAAATGAGCTTGAGAGTTTTCCCTCCTCTTGAATCTTCTGGAAAATTTTGAGAAAGATATGTGTTAATTCTTATGTCAATGTTTGGTAAAATTCACCTGTGATGCCCATCTGGTCCAGGACTTTTTTTTCAGGGAAGTTTTTTGATTACTGATTCAATATCATAAGTAGCAATCGATCTGTTTCAAATTTTGTTTCTTCTTGACTCAGTCTTGGAATATTGTATGCTTTTTGAAATGTATCCATTTCTTCCAGATTGTCCAATTTGGTGGCATATAATTGATTGTAGTATTTTCTTATAATCCTTTGTATTTCTGTGTCGTTATTTGTCATTTCTCCTCTTTCACTTCTGCTTCATTTACTTGGGTTCTCTCTCTTTCTTGGAGTCTGGTTAAAGTTTATCAATTTTTTTTTTAGCTTTTCAAAGAACTAGTTCTTGATTTCACAGATCTTTTGTGTTTTTTTAGACTGCATTTCATTTATTTCCACCCCGATCTTTAGTATTTCCTTCCTTCTACTCACCTTGGGCTTAATTTGCTGTTCATTGTCTAGTTCCTTTAGTCATAAAGTTTAGATTGTTTATTTGAGATTTTTTTGGTTGCCCGTATTGTTATGAATTTTTCTTCTTAGGACTACATTCTCTGTGTCCCATAGGTTTTTGGTCATTCTGTCTTCATTTTCATTTTCATTTTGAAGGTACCTTTCAAATGAAGGTGCCTTTGATTTCTCCCTTGATCTCAATGTTAACCCATTCATTGTTTAGTAGCATGTTATTTAAGCTCCATGTGTTTGTGTGTTTTTCAGTTTTTTCCTTATAATTTATTTCTAGTTTTATACCACTGTGGTCAGAGAAGAAGCTTGTTATTTCATTCTACTTAATTTATTGAGACTTATTTTGTTGCCTGTTATGTAGTCTGTCTTGGAAAATGTTCCATACATGCTTGAAAAGGTTGCATACTCTGCTACTTCGAGGTAGAATGCTCTAAAAATATCAATTAAATTCATCTGGTCTAGTATGTCAATTAAGGCCACTATTTCCTTTTTGATTTCTGTCTGGAAGATCTATCCATTGATGTAAATGGGATATTAAAGACCCCTACTATGAGTGTATTATTGTCTATCTCTCCCTTTATGTCTGTCAGTATTTGCTTTATATATTTACATGCTCCTATGTTGGGTGCATATATGTTTACTAGGTTTTTATCCTCTTGTTGGATTGATCCATTTCTCATTATAAAATGTTCTTCTTTATCTCTTATTATAGCCTTGTTTTAGAGTCTATTTTGTTTGATATAAATATTGCTACCCTATCTTTTTTTGTTTGTTTGTTTCTAATAGAATGAAATATCTTTTTTTGTCTTTTCACTGTAAGTCTTTTTGTCTTTTGATCTGAAGTGGGTCTCTTTTAGCAGCATATGTGTGGGTTTTGTTTTTTTTTTTTTCCATTCAGCTACTTTATAACTTTTGATTTGAACATTTAATCCATTTATATTTAAAGTGATTATTGATAGGTACATAATTATTACCATTTTATTATCTATATTTATGTTCTCCACCTCCTTTTTTTCCTTAAAGGAATCTCTTTAATATTTTTTATAATACTATTTTTGTGGTGATTAACTTTTAATTTTTTTCTGTATGAGAAGCTCTTTATCTCTCCTTTAATTTGAAATAATAGCCTTGCTGGATAGAGTAGTCTTGGCTGTTGGTTCTTGTTTTTCATTAATCTGAATATTTTATGTCAATCCCTTCTAGCCTGCAAAGTTTCTGTTGAGAAATCGGCTGACAGTTTTATGGAGCTCCCTTGTAAGTAACTAACTTTCCTTTTGTTGCTTTTAAGATTCTCTCTTTGCCTTTAACCTTTGACATTTTAATTATGATGTGTTTTTTGGTAAGCCTCTTTGGGTTCCTGTTCTTTGAGACTCTCTGCATTTTCTGGGCTTGTATATTTCCTTTGCCAGGATAGAGAAGTTTTCCATCATTATTTCTTCCAAATAGGTTCTCAGTCCCTTGGTCTTCTCTTCTCCTTCTTGTACCCTTATGTTGTGAATGTTAGTATGCTTTGATGTTGCCCCAGAGGTCCCTTAAACTATCCCCATTTTTTAAAACTCCTTTTCTTTTTTGCTATTTAGATTTGGTGTTTTCTGTTACCTTGTTTTCCAAATTGTTGATTCAGTCCTCTGTTTTATCTAATCTACTGTTAATTCCTTCTAATGTATTCTTCATTTCCATTATTGTAGTCATCATTTCTGACTCATTCTTTTTGATTTATATGTCCTTTTTTATATTTACTATCTCTTTGTTGAAGTTCTCACTAAGTTCATTGAGCATCCCTATAACCTGATGTAGGTGAACCTTGATTGTTGGCACATCAGTGTGGGGGATAGACCTTAGGCTGGCTGGCTGGAAGGATTGGCTATGTCCATAGCATAAGAACTGCAGTATGGGGGCTGACGGGCTGACAATATGCAGCAGGATTTGTCCCAGTGGGCTGTGATGCTTGCTGAGACCATCCTTTGGGCGTATCACTTGTGTGGCTACTTGGGTGGTGCTCTTTTGTCCTCTGAAGTTAGCAACTGGGTGTGTTGGCTCTGCGGCCACATAGGAGGGGCTACTTTCCAGGCCAAGTTTAATTACCCCAGGTCTATCTAGTAGGAGTGGTAGTTGGTTGCTACCTGTACTGGACCTGGAGGTGCATTGGAGAGACCACACTGCAAGCCAAGGCTGACTACTACCATTACCTGGCCTGTGGCAGCTCAGTAAAAGGCCTGGAACACTTCGTGGCCCAACACTACCTGCAGGTGCAGTTGCCAAAGAGCATAATTTGGGTGAAGTAGGGTTTCAGGGAGTCACTAGGTTGAGGTAAGTGCTATTTACCAGGTTCATGTATGGGTTTAGGACCAGGCAGTTTTGCTTCTCTGCCCCTCCTACCAGTACCAGCATGGCTCTTCTTTATATTCTTAGTTACAGGAGTTCTGTACAGCTAGTCTTCAGATGGTTCTGTTCTCCAGGTTGATTACTCTAAAATTTAGTTGCAATTATAATGCAGTCATGGAATGAGGTAAGCACACAGCATTTTCCACTCTGCCATCCCGACTGGAACCTCTATAGTGGAATCTTGTATAGTATTCAGAAGAAATGAACTACTTCCACACACAAAAATATGGATTAATCTTACCAATATAGTACTATATGAAAAAGTAAGCCCTAAGCGATTGCATAGAGAATGGTATATTTTTTATAAAGTTAAAAATAAAACTTAAAAATATATTTTATTATGTATAGGTGTAATAACTGATGTTATTTTATTCATTTTTAATTAATTAATGTACTTTTTATGGTGACATTGGTTAATGAAATCCAATAAGTCTCAGCTATACGTTTTAACAGTAAGGCATATATATATATATTGTGTTTTCACCTCCCATAGTTAGATTTCTTTCTGTCACCATGTAATTGAACCCTTTAACTCTGTCTACCTCCCCCTCACTCCTCCCTCCTACCCACTGGTAGCCACTAGTCTGTTGCCCATGTCCATGAGTCTCTCTTTGTCCTTTTCATTTGTTGCTTTTGATTTATATCCCATATGTAAGTGATATCATGTGATTTTCAACTTTTTCTGTATGGCTTATTTCGCTTAGCAAGATTGTCTTGAGGTCCATCTACATTGTCGCAAAAGGCAGTATTTCATCTCTTCTTATGGCTGAGTAATATTCCATTGCATAATGCACCACAGCTTCTTTAGCCAATCATCTATCGTAGGACACTTCAGTTGCCTCCATGTCCTGGCCACTGTGAATAATGCTGCTATGAACATCGGCGTACAAATATCTTTTCAGATATAGGTTTTCATGTCTTTGGAGTAAAACCCAGTAGAGGGATTGCTGTATCATATGGTCGATCAATTCTTAGTTTTTTTGAGGAATCTCTATACTGTTTTCCATGCTGGCTATACCAATTTGCAGTCTCACCAGCAGTGTATAAAGGGTCCTTTTTTCTCCACATCCTCTCCAACACTTGTTATTAATTGTCCTGATAGCTATTCTAACAGGTGTGAGATGGTATCTCATTGTTTTGATTTGTATTTTCCTAATAGCTAGCAATGTTGGTCATCTCTTCATATATTTTTGGCCATTTGTAATTAGCAAAGTGTCTGTTCATGTCCTCTGCCCATTTTTTTTGATTGGATTGTTTGTTTTTTGTTGTCGTTATTGGGTTGTATGAGTTCTGTGTACATTTTGGATATTAGGCTCTTATCAGAGGCGTTGCTTGCAAATATAATTTCCCATTTGGATGGTTGTCTTTTTACTTGTTGATGGTTTCTTTTGCTGAGCAGAAGCCTTTTAGTTTGATGTACTCCATTCATTTATTTTTGCTTTTACTTCCCTTGCCTTTGAGATCAATAACACTAATTTTAAAAAGCAAAAGCATAATGGACATAGGATTCAGGATGACAGTTACTTTGGCTTGGATGTGGAAAGTCTGTAGAATGGGATAGAGGAATCCTTGTAAACTTTCTAATCCTTATAAACAATGTAAACAATCATCAAGGACTAAATTTTTATTTTGGGTTTTGAGTTTGCAGGTGCTAATTACATTATTAAAAATAAATAGCTAAATAACTAAGGCATCAAATGCTGAGAGTGTCTTATGAATCATGTATCATGATTAATTCAATTGTATGTACCTGAGAGCCTAAAATAAATATAAAAAAGAATAATTTCTTAGCCCAATGCTTTTGATATAAAATAGGCTGTATAAATGGCAGTTGTCATTAGTTGTCACTAATAGTGTTTTTTCTTCTTCCATCCCTTCCTTCTTTTGCCTCCTGTCAAGAAATTGTTTTTTTTCTGTACCTGAGAATTAATTATTGGAAATGTTAATTTGCAAGTGTTCACCCAAATTGCCGAGAGAATTAGCTTCAAATTTAAATAGTTCTTGAGTTTCCAAACTTTTATAAATCCATTAGAGTTTCTTTTATTGAATTGTGCTTTAAAAAAATTATCAAAAGTACTCTGGACATGTACTTTTAAGATGTCACCAACACCAAAAAAGCTTGGACTTCTGCATGTTATAACTTTGGTATTCAAAATCATAATAGTAATTTTTATCTAGCACCATGCTAGAAGATTAAAGTATATGCTAAATGGGTAATTAGAGAAAACAATATGCTCTTAGCCTAGATCTGTAAGTCTGTTAAGTATAATTATTTATTGATTAGACCTTACATAATATATTTTATTTATTCCCTTCCACAAACATTTCTCTATTTCCATTATCCAAAGAACTGAATTATAACTTTTTAGAAGGACAAGTTTTTAATGTCATAGTGGGGGCAAAAAACTGATTTGGAGATGTTGTATGGTTTTAGTGTATTTTGTGGTGGAGGATTTAGTGTATAATAAGAAAAAAGAAAACTGAAGGGCTAGCAGAAGATGAAAGTGTATGAAAGAAAATAGGGCAAGAAAATCAGAGTAGTATATGGGTGAAAGAATTGGAATGAGGAGCCAGAGGATGTGGAGTTCTAAGCTCTGTCTTCATATTTTTTCTGACCTTAGGCAAGTTACTTACTTTCTCCAAATTTCTATTTTATGAGATAAAAGGAGTGATTAGACTCTATATGTACTTTTAACTATGAACATCTTAAAACTTATCACAAATAAGGAAGCTTCTATTTCCAGGAAAATGGAGTAAGCATACTTTTTCTTATTCCTAACACTAATTAATGATTACACTCTGGGTATTATGTATTAAAAAGTCATAAGGGGACTGAAAACTGCAGATAAGACAGTCTCTAGGGACCTCAGAAGCTGAGGCATGATGCGGTGGTGAGTTCTCTGGATTTCCTTTTTGCCTCATATATATCACACTTGAGCTGAAGAAACTAGCAACCCCGAAAGGTGAATGAGTACAGACAAAATAAAAAGCTCCAACAAAAGCTTACTCTCTCTAGACAAAAGAAAGAAAGACTGGGACAAGCAGCTTAGTAAGATGGAAAACATGTAGACAAGAGCTAAGATTTCTACTCCAGTCAAATAGCATAGAAAAAAAACTGTGGTCCTAATCCCACCCACTCCTTGCCAAGAGGGGAACCTAGATTTCCTTCTTCCACAAAGCTCTAATGAGCACTCTGATACATCTGCCAGGGACTGCCCAAAGAAAGGATGTCTGATAACGTCCCAAATTTGGCATAAACTTACAAGTTCAAGAAGGTGATGAAACTCCATACATTATAGACTCAAGGGAATCTACACCAAGACACATCATAATTAAACTTTTGAAACCTAAAGGCAATAAAACAATATTGAAAGAAGAGAGATAAAACAACACTATACCTACAGGGGAGAAATAATTAAAATGACAGCATGATTTGTATCACAAACCATGGAGGCTAGAATGAAATAGCACAATATTTTCAGGTGCTTAAAGAAAAAAAAAAACTGTCAACCAAGGATCCTATAATGTGTGAAAATATTCGTTAGGAATGAAAGAGAAATCAAAAGTTTCTTGGATGGAGGGACACTAAGAAAATTTATTATCAGTAGATCTGTAAAAAGAGAGGCTGAAGCAAATTCCCTACACAGAAATAATAAAAGAAGGAACCATGGATTTCAGGAAGAAAGAAAGAACACAGTAAGTAAAAAATATGAGCAAACATAAATCAGAGGAAAGCAAGAGTGGTTATGTTAATATAATATAAAATAGACTTCCTAGAGAAAAATTTCTAGGGATCAAAAGAGAGACTATATAATGATAAAAGTATCAATTCACCAATAAGACATAGTTATCCTAATGCATATGCACCAAACAGAAATGCTGCAAAATATGTGAAACAAAAACTGATAGAACTGGGAGTGAGGTCAGAAACATGGCAGAATAAGAGATGTCTCCAGAATGCTCCCCTTGAAATACAATAAGCTGAACATGGTAAAACAACAAAAAGCACTCAACCTATACCAAAGCACGTCTGAGCGAGGGATCTATGTATGAGAGCTACCACAGGTCAGAATTGTGGGAGTCGGGCAGAAGACCATGAAAACAAAGAAATTGCCTCTCCCAACTGTAGCTCCTTGTGGGAGGTGGCAGGGGTGGAGGGTAGGGGGGATTGCGCTGGGTTACCTGAACAGCTCTGCCTGAAAGGGTTGCGAGATCCACATAGAGGCAGTACAGAGGGATCAAGGCAGAAATCAGAGAAGTGGGGCAGGTAGGGAAGCAACAGCTGATTATTACCAACTGCAGTTGTGAAATGCGAGACTGAGCCTCAGCCCACATTCTCCAACCCAGAGGCCACCTTAGGCCCATATCCTCCAAGAACGAACAACGCAGAGGCCCATGAAAATATGAGAAAATGCTACTAAAACTGTCACTAACAATGATAGAGACTGAGACTGAGGGTAGTGGGCATGATTGAATATTTATAAGAAAAAAAAAGACATTATTAAGACTTTATATAAAACATGGCTCCAAGAAGCTTAGATGCCACCTACTGGAAACCAAAAGAAAAATGCCTTCTTTGCAACAGGCTAAAGAGAGAGACCCTTGTATAATAAATCTTTAGGAAAAAAAGGCAGAACACACTTCCATTAATGCCCAAAAGGAAAAATAGTCCATTAAACACCTTAAACAACCAAGATGACAAGACAGCTTATAAAGAAAGACAAAAATATCCAGAAAATAAACTGAAAGACATAGAAATATGTGACTTAAATGGCAGAGAATTTAGGATAGTACTTCTGAAAAAACTCAATGATATCCACAATAATTCATATCAACAATTTCAGGAATAGAAAAAAAAACAACTATATGAACAGAATGGGTTCTTTAACAAGGAGATTAAACCCTCAAAAAGAACCAAATAGAACTTCTGGAAGTGAAGAACACACTGAAAGAAATGAAAAATGAAAAAGCAAGCTTGGGAAATAGAGTTGACCAAATGGAGGAAAGAATCAGTGATATTGAAGACAGAAATCTAGAAACAAATCAGAAGGAAGTAGATAGAAACCGAAAATGAAAAATAAAGAAAGAGAAATACAAGAACTAGCCGATACCACCAGAAGGGAAGCCTAAGAATAATGGGCATTCTCAAAGGGAAGGAAAAGGAGCAGGGATTAGAAAACATTTTCAGACAAGTAGTTGACAAGAATTTCTCAAATCTATGGAATGAGATAGAGCCTGGAATTCAAGAAGTCAATAGAACACCCAATTATCTCAACCCAAAAGGCCTTTTCCAAGACATGTAGTACTAAAATTATCAAAAATCAATGACAAAGAAAGAATACTCAAGGCAGCCATGGAAAAGAAGGTAGTAACCTATTAAGAAACCCACTATATTATAGTCAGACTTCTCGGGATAAACCTTACAAGCAAGAAAGGTGTGGAATGAAATACTCAAACCATTAAATGAAATGAACTACCAGTCAAGAATAATGTATCCAGCAAAGCTCTCCTTTACATGTGAAGGAGAAATAAAGTCCTTTTCAGACATACAAAGATTGATGGAATTCTTCACTATGAGGCCTGTATTACAGGAAATACTGAAAGAAAGCTCATCTAAAACAAAATGGTAAAAAAAGCATAATTAGGAGTAAGGTGAAAATCTGGCAGATAGCAGCAGAGGAGTGCAACCCTCACTAAAAACAGTGCATTATAAGCTTAAACAATAAGAAGATAATTGCTATAGATAGATAGTAATGAACGTTCAGCATACACAGGTAAAAACTGAGACAACAATGACTGAAAAGGGGAGAATTCAAAGATCCAAATTCGCAAAGGGGAATGGAGAAGGCATTCAGAAAAAAAAGCGGGAGTAGCTGAAGTCTATTTCAGATGAAATAGACTTCAAAATTTAAAAAAAAAAGTAAATAAAGATGCTGAGGGATACTTTATAATGATAAAGGGAATCAAATACCAAGGTGACACACACTTATTAGTATCTATGTTCCCAATCAGGGAGCCCCAAAATATATAAAGCAATTGCTAACAGAACAAAAGGGAGAAACAAACCAAAACACTATTGTAGTAGGGGACCTCAATAGCCCTGTGTTAGATTTGGACAGATCATCCAAACAGAAAGTCAATAAGGAAATAACATATTTAAAATGCCACGGTAGACCAACCAAACATAATTGACATTTACAGAGCCTTTCATCCCCAAACAGGTGCTTATGTATTCTTCTCTAGTGCACATAGAACATTCTCAAGGGTTAAATTAACCACATACTGGGACACAGAGATAGCCACAACAAATACAAACAAGTTGAAATCATATCAACCGTATTTTCCAATTATAATGCTTTGAAGCTGGAGATCTACCGAAAAAGAAAATGGGAAGAATCACAAATACATGGAGATTAAACAACATGTAACTGAAGAATTCATAAGTCAGAAAAGAAATAAAAAAAAGAGATCAAGAGATGCATAGAAACAAATGATAATGATAGTAAAACATATCAAAACTTTTTGGGCAGAGCAAAAGTGGTCATAAGAGGAAAGTTCATATCATTACAGGTCTACCTCCAAAAACAAGAATGAGCCCAAATACGACCTAATGCTTCATCTTTAAAAAAAAAAAAAAGAACAAAGGAAGCCTAAAGTCAGCAAAAGAACATAAATAATCAAAATTAGAGCAGAAACAAATGAAATTGAAAACAGAAACAAATAATAGAAAAAATAAATGCAACAGAGAGCTGGTTCTTCAAGAAATTTTAATTAAAATGACAAACCCCAAGCTAGACTGATGAAAGAAAAAAAAGAAAAGATGCAAACAAAATCAGGGATAAAAAGGGGGAAATTACAACAGACACTGCAGAAATGCAAAGGCTCATACAAGAATACTACGAAAAAGTATAAATATATAACACCAAACTTAATAACCTACAAGAAATGGACCAGTACTTAGAAATATACATCCTTCCTAGACTGAATCAAGAAGAACTGGAAAATCTGAATAGACTGATCAGCAGTATGGAAATTGAAACAATTATCAAAAACCTACCAAAAATTAAAAGTCCAGGACCAGATGCCTTCATCGGTGAGTTCTACCAATCATTTAAAGAATATTTAATACCTATTCTCCTCAAACTCTTTCAAAAAAATTGAAGAGGAGGCAATATTTCCAACTTATTTTATGAGGCCAATATCACTCTGATACCAAAATCTGGTCAAGATCAACACACCACACACACACACACACACACACACACACACCACACACACAAAACTACAGACAAATATCTCTCATGAATGCAGATGCAAAAACCTTAGATGAGATACTAGCGAACCGAATTCAGCAAATTAAAAAGATTATATGATTATATACCATGATCGAGTGGACTTCATCCCAGGGTCACAGGATGGTTCAACATATGCAAATCGATTAATGTGATATACCACATAAATAAATTAAAAATAAGAATCATTTGATCATATCAATAGATGCAGAAAAAGTCTTCAACTATATACTGCATACATTTATGATCAAAACACTTAACAAAATCGGTATAGAAGAAAAGTACCTTAACATAATAGAGGCCATATATGACAAACCCTCAGCCAATATATACTTAATGGTGAAAACTAAAAACCTTCCATCTAAGATCAGGAAAAAGGCAAGGCTGTCCACTATTGCCACTGTTATTAAATGAAATATTAGAGGTTGTAGTGAGTGCAACCAGGCAAGAGAAAGATATAAAAGGCATCCATATAGGAAACAAAGAAGTCAAACCGTCACAATTTTCAGATGACATGATTCTCTATATAGAAAGCCCTAAACACTCCACAAGAACACTACTAGAAACAATAAGCAAATACAGTAAAGTTTCTGGATATAAATCAATGTTCAAAAATGCATAGGTTCCTATATTCTAATAATGAAGTGTCAGGAAAATAAGTGGAAAAAATAATTCCTTTTGCAATTGCAACAAAAAGAATAAAATGCCTAGGAATAAATCTTATGAAATATGTGAAGGAACTATGTAATGAAATCTACAATACCCTATTAAAGGAAATTGAAGAAGATACAAAAAAAAAACAGAAAAAATATTTCCTATTCTTGGATTGCAAGAATCAACATAGTTAAAAATGACCTTATTACCTAAAGCATTATACAAATTTAATGCAATCCCCATGAAAATCCCATTGGCAGTTTTTAAAGAAATAGAACAAAAATCATTAGATTTGTATGGAAGCATAAAAAGACCCCAAATCGCCAAAGCCATCCTGATAAAAATAGAATGAGTCTGGTGGCATCTCTCTGCCTGACTTCTAATTATAATACAAACCAGTATTCATCAAAATGGCTTGGTATTGGCAAAACAAATAAATAAATAGATAGATGGATGGATGAATGAATGAATGAATGAATCATATTTATATGGGCAAATAATTTTTGATAATAAAAGCCAAAAACATACACTGGAAAAGGAAACCCTTTTCATTAAATGGTGCTGGGAAAACTGGAAAACCACCTACAAAAGAATGAAACTAGACTTTTGTCTATCACCACACACCAAAATTAACTCAAAATGGATTAAAGACCTTAGTATAAGACGTGAAACAATAAAATGCATAGAGGAAAACATATAAACTATATTCATCGACTTTGGGCTGAAAGAAGAATTTACGAATTTTACCTCAAAGGCAATGGAAGTAAAAGCTAAAATAAATGAATGGACTACATCAAACTAAAAAGCTTCTGCACAGCTGAAGAAATCATCAACAAGGTAAAGATACCGCCATCCAAATGGGAAAATATATTTGCAAGGAATGCCTCAGATAAGGGCCTAATATCCAAAATATGCGAAGAACAAATATAACTCAATAACAAAAAAATGCAAATGATCCAATTACAAAATGGGAAGAAGGACCTGATCAGACACCTCTCTGTAGAAACCATACAAATTGCCAAGAACATATGAAAAGATGATCAACATTGCTAGCTATTTGGCAAATGCAAACCAAAACTGCAATGAGATACCATTTTACACCTGTTAGAATAGCTATAATCAACAGGAGAAGTAATAACAAATGTTGGAGAAGATGTTAAAAAAAAAAGAAGTCTCATACACTGCTGGTGGGACTGCAAATTGGTACAGCCACTATGGAAAATAGTATGGAGGTCCCTCAAAAAACTAAGAATTGATCAACCATATAATCCAACAGTCCCTTTAAGGGGTATTTACCCCCAAAGACTTGAAAACATATATCTGAAAAGGTATTTGCACACTGATGTTCATAGTAGCATTATTCGCAGTGGCATGGAAGCAACAAAAGTGTCCTACAATAGATGATTGGATAAAGAAGGTGTGGTACATATATACAATCGAATGTTACTCGGCCATAAGAAGAGGTGAAATATTGCCATTTGCGACAACATGTATGTACCTTGAGATAATCATGCTAAGCAAAGAAGTCAGACAGAAAAAGCTGAAAACCACATGATATCACTTAGAAGTGGCCTAGAAACCCCAAAGCAATGAACAAACTGGACAAGGAAATGGAGACACATAGACATGACAATAGACTAGTGGTTACCAGAGGGTGAGGGGTAGTGGGGAAGTAAGTGGGGTAAAAAGTGGTGACAAAAGGAAATCTAACTATGGGCAGTGAACACACAATGCAATATAGATAGATAGATAGATAGATAGATAGATAGATAGATAGATAGATAGATATAGATATAGATATAGATAGATATAGATATAGATAGATATAGATATAGATATAGATACAGATATAGATATAGATATGCCTTGTACACTTGAAACTACTGGTTTTCATTAACCAATGCCACCATAATAAAAATAGGAAGAAAAAAACTGATAGAACCGAAGGAGAAACTCATAAATCCATAAATAGAGTTAGGTATCTCAACACCCTCTTTCAACAAAATAAAATGAGCTACTTAAGATAAATTTAATAAAAACATAGACAGGATCTACATGCTAAAAATTATAAAACAGTAATGGAAGAAATAAAATAAGACCTAAATAAATGGAGGAACACAGTATGCTCATGTATCAGAAAGCACAACATAGTACAGATGACAATACTCTCCAATTGATCTTTAGGTTTGATGCAATTCCTATCAAAATTCCAGAAAGTTATTTTTGGAGACATAGACAAGCTTATCCTGACAGTTACATGGAAAGGTGCAGACCTTTCTATGTGACTGTCTTGCTATTATATATAATCAAGACTATGTGGTATTGGTGAAACAATGGAACAGAATAGAAAACAGAAAATCAGCTTATATAAATGCAGCCAACTGATTTTATTTTTTAAATTAAATTTATTGGGGTTAACATTGGTTAATAAAATTATATAGGTTTCAAGTGTACAATTCTATAAACATCATGTGTATTGCATTGCGTGTTCACCACCCAAAGTCTAATCTCCTTTGTCACCATATATTTGACCTTTGTTACCCTTTTGTACTTCCCTCTACCCTACTTCTCCTCTGATAACCACTACATTTTTTTGTCTATGAGTTTTTGTTTGTTTCTTTGTCTTGTTCCTTTGTTGCTTTCAGTTTTATATCCCACATATGAGTGAAATCATATGGTTCCAAACTTTTCTGACTTATTTCACTTAACACAATATTCTCAAGATCATGTCACAAATGGCAGTATTCCTATTAATGCCTAGCAGAGAATCCATCAAATACCATAAACAACTAAGGTAACAAGGCAGCTCAAAAAGAAAATGAAAAACCTCCAGAAAATAAACTTAAAGATTTGAAAATACGTCAGTTAAATAACAGAGAATTCAAGATTGCAGTTCTGGAAAAAAAAAAAACTCAAAGAGGTGCAAGAAAATTCAGATAGGCAATTTAATGAACTCAGAAATAAAAGCAATGAACAAAAGGAGGACTTTACCAAAGAGATTGAAACTTAAAAAAAAAATAGAACATCTGGAGCTCAAGAACTTAATAAAAGAGACAAAGAAAGAAATGGCAAGCTTAGGAAATTGAGTTGACCAGATGGAGGAAGAAATTAATGATATCAAAGACAGAAATCTGTAAATGACACAGAAGGAGAAACGAGAGACTTGGGAGTAAAAAAAAAAAAAAACTGGAAGAACTCTAGAACTATCTGATTCTGTCACAAGAACAATAGAAGAATAATGGGTATACCAGAAGTATAAGAGAGGGGAAGGGAACAAAGAGCCTTTCCAAAATAAATAGTTGTTGAGAACTTCCCAAACCTATGGAAAGAACTGGATCCATTGAATTCAAGAAGCAAACAAAACACATGATTATCTCAATCCAAAAAGACGTTCTCCAAGGCACATTATATTAAAACTGTCAAAAATTAATGACAAAGAAGAATTCTCAAAGCAGCTAGGGGAAAAAAGATGGTAACCTATAAAGGAAACCCCATTAGATTTCATCAGATTTTAAAGCAGAAACCTTACAAACTAGGGGAGAGTGGAATCAAATATTCAAACTTTTGAAAGAGAAATTATCAGCCAAGAATAATACTCCCAGCAATGTTGTCCTTTAGATATGAAGGAGAAATAAAGACCTTTCCAAACACATAAAAGCTTAGGGAACTTTCCACCACAAGGCTTGTATTATGGGAAATATTTAAGGGTGTTATTAAACCTGAAACAAAAAGACTAAAGTGTACAAAATTATGAGTAAAACAAAAAGAAGGAAATTACAACCTTTATTCAGAATAGAGTATTATACACTAAAATATAACATAGTTTAAAGGGGTTAAAATATTTTTAAAAAGAGAATAAAATAGCTACCACAACTCAGAAATGAATTCACACCAACTAGTTTTTCAAAGGGCAAAAGTAATTCAGTGGAAGGAGGATAAGCTTTTCAACCAGTGGTACAGAAGCAATTATCATTCATAGGCAAAAAAAAAAAAAAATGAACCTAGATATCTAAACATCGCTCCTTATACAAAAATAACCTCAAATGGATAATGGACTTATTTTTAAATTATAAAATTATAAATTTCTTGGGACAATATACAAGAAAATCTTTAATACTTAGAACTGGGCAAAGAATTTAATTAGCCAATACTAAAAATAAAACCCATACAAAATAAATTGATAATTAAACACTAAAATTACACTTTTATTCTATGGAAGATTTTATTAGTAGGATGAAAAGACAAACTATGGACTAGGAGAAAACATATATAATTTCATCAAAGAATATTACTGATGATAAATAAGTACTTGAAAAGACCTCAATCATTAGCCATTAAGGGAATGCAAACTAAACTCACAATGAGACATTATTCAGAACGGCTAAAACAAAAAAATAAAGACAGCAAGTTCTGGCGCAGGATGTCGAGAACACTGAAAACACTTAAATTTGCTGGTGGGAATGTAAATGGTACACTCCACTGTGGGAAATCTTGCTTGTTACTTTAAAATTTTAAACCCTGTATCTACCTACATGACTCAGCAATTGCACTCTTGGGCATTGACCCCAAAGATATGAAGATTTATATTCACACAAAATCTGTTCATGGACGTTTATAGCAGCTTTACTATATAATAGCCCGAAACTATGAACAAAGCAAAGTGATGGTTAAACAAATATACTGGTATAGTCATTACCACAGAATATTAATCACCAATAAAGAAAATCAAAGTATTGATACATCCAACAACATAGATAATCTCCAGAGAATTATGCTGAGTGGGAAAAAAAATCAATTCTGAAATGTTTCATGCTATATGATTCCCCTTATATGATGTCTTAAAACTATAAAATTATTACAAATGGAGAACAAATGATGGTTGTTAGGGGTTAAAGAAGGAATTGGTGAGAGAAGGGAAGTATGACACTAAAAGAGCAACAAGAGAAATCCTTGTGATAGAAATGTTTCTGTGTCTTGACCATATCAATATCAATATTCTGATTTTTAACAGTACTATAGTTTTGCAAGATGCTACCATTGGGTGAAAAAGATAAAGAATACGTCAATATATCTCTGTACAATTCTTATAACTACAGGTGAATTTACAATGATCTCTAATTAAAAGTTAATTGAAAAGAAAAAAAAATTAAGGAAATGAATGAACACCCAATGGTCAGAATACTTAAGTACAATTAAATATCCATTCAGAAAGCAATGTTTAAAAAAAATTGAAACAAGAATTTGAACAGAGCTATTTTTTAAATTGGTGACATTTTCACTTTTCTTCTCTAGTTATTTTTATTTTTATTTTTAATAATTAATTATTAATTGAGGAAATGATTTTATTTTTTTTCTCCCAACTGCCTCCCCCCTTCACCTTCTCCCTACCTCTTGGTAACCACTAGCCTATTGTCCATGTCCATGAGTCTCTTCTAGCCATTTTAAGACACATACTAATAATTCACACACTGGTTATTTTTCTGCTGCCTGTCTAGCCTTATTGTAGAGAATTGTGAAGCTATAGGAACTTAAAAAGGATGTTTCCTGGAGGTATTCTTTTTAAATTGTATTGATCTGCCTGCACCCCCCCCCCAAGGCCAATATTGCCTAGTACGTGACCTTATTCTTTCACCTGTACAGCTTGGACAAAATGCATTCTGAATGACTATAGGGGTAAGGGGCATGAATTAGTAAGGAAGCAAGCATGTATATGAATGAGAACACATATTTAATGCTGGAAAGATTAGTGGCACAGGGACATGACAGCTGTTTAAGGATGGGTGAATATTGCTACATACCCACAGGGAATTTGACATCCTCATTCCAAGAAAATTGTTGAAGATGAAGGTAATAGAAAGTGGTCGTAATTAAAATTTGAGAATATATTGTAGAATGTATGAAAAATATTATGCTTTAGTTGTAACAATATTTTCTAAAAAGTATATAGCATTTGTGCCTCCAAGGTGAAATTTATTTACCACAGTGCAGGGTACATTATGCCAAGACATTTTGATGTAACAGCTTTTGTCTGAATAAATAAGCTTGTGTTTCCACAGCTTTTATCTTTGTTAGAGGTAACCATTGCCAAAATGGCTTTACCTAGCTAATAAGTTTAGACTTTTTATGTCATGGCTATTTTTCCCAGGCCCAAAGTCAATTTGTAACTAATATTCTTCCTTTTCCCAATAAGCTACCACCCCAAGATTATCTATCCAGGAAAAATGGGAACTGTGTGCCAAGAGATTATTTATTGAACACAGTTTTAAGCATGAGATTTGTTCAGTCTTGAGAAATTATTAATGAGCTGGCTAATCGTAAGTTACAAACTCAAAATACCAAAAACATAAAAGTGCAAGTATACACGCCACAGTTCTCTGCATAAAGAAGCAGCTTCAAGAGGAAATCAGTGTGAACAATGTTCAAGAGTCCTTCAGCATAGATAGTTATAGCCCAAATTGCATCCAAAGTATACTCTCAACAACAGTATTCTGAGGCAAATATAACACCCATGAACAGCATTCCCAGGGAAGGTACAATATCCATAAATAGCATTCTCAAGAAGATACATGGAATTCCTGAATACTGTTCTTAGGATAAGTACAACATCCACAAATTGAAGCAAATTATCACATCCCTGTTGAAAAGTATGATGCTCTGTCTAATATGGGTTCCAGTCCTCATCTCTTTGTGGAAATGTTAGCTACCCCAACTATCTGATATGGGCAGCATTGGAGAAAGAAGTAGAATTAATGTTGTTACTGAATTTATGTTTCGTTGTTGTTGTTATTGATGCTGTGAGCAGTAAGTCAAGAGAAGCGGAGGTTTGCAGATGTCAAGTTGACTTTAGAAATGTTTTTTGATAAACCTAAAGTTTCATCCTCATGATGAACTGCCCAGAGAACATACTTGCTGTTTCGATGTTTATATACTAATAATATGACAACAACTGCAATATAACAACAGTAGAAGTAATAACTACGATTTTAGTTATTTGTTATTTTTTAATTATAATTAAAATTCAATATTCTTATATATTAGTTTTCAGGTGTTTAGCATAGTAATCACCCCAATTACTCTAGTACCAATCTGAAATCATACATTAAAATTATAATATTATTATATATCTTTATGCTGTACTTCACATCCACATGTAACTTCCAATTTGTACTTCTTAATCCCTTTACCTTTTACCCAACCTCCAACCCACTCTCAGCTGGCAACCATCAGTATTTTTCTCTTATCTATGAGTCTATTTGTCTTTGTTTCTTCATTTATTTTGTTACTTTAGATTCCACACATAAGTAAGATCATATGGTATTTGGACTTTCTTCTGTCTGACTGATTTCACTTAGCATAATACCTTTTAGGTCCATCCATGTTGTCAAAATGTTAAGATTTTATTATTTTTATTGCAAAGTAATATTTCATTGTATATATGTACCCACTTCCTCTTTATCCCCATCATCTATTTTTGGGAAACAAAAGGCCCATGGCACCCTGAGACCTAATTAACATCGTTTTGAGCTTCTAAGCTTCTACTATGCCAGACACTGTCGAAAGAGCTTTACATGGATTATGTCTTTGATTTCCCCATTAGCAACTCTTTGAGGTCATTTTATTCATAATCTCCATTTCATGGCAAAGAGACCGAGACACAGAGAGTTTTAATGACTTTGTTCCATAATGCCTCTAAAGATTTCCTTATTATTGGAACTTAGATCATAAATCACCAAAGCAGAAATACCACTGTCAGGCTAAAATCAAGCTATTGTTCCAATGCAATATAGTCTCTAGAAACTCTGAAATGCTCTATGTTTCATTTAAGATATAATTTTCAAGAACAATCTGTTCACTATCTATATTTTATGTGGGTCCTCCTTAACTCGTTATTTCCATCAAAATTGTGTTTCTCAGCCTTCTTAACTTTTGGAAGCTTATTTAGGTATAAGCCCAATGTAAAGTTTATATGACATGCTTTAAGCATATAGATTGTTATATTTTTCAATAATGGACAAATAACTAAACAATGCTTGAATTGATTATCACAGTTAGTGTATATCTGTGTGTTTAAAAGTACTCAGTTGACATATTAGACTTATATTTCAGAGACTCAGCAATCAATTCATTTATGTTCAAGCCAGAGACCCTAAGTCCTTTCTCTGAGATCACATGTTTAACTGGCAAGGTTGGGAAGAGATGATAGTTAAACTTTTATAAAAGGACTAGTGGAATTTACTAATACTTCATAGCATTTTCAAAGTGGAGCAGAGATGGGTAGTCCCAAATGGCCAGGAGAGATTAGATCGACAGGCAAAAGAATAAGAATGGACAGAGTTGGACAGAGGTATGGATCAGCAGACAGGGAAAGACAGACCAAGAAAGACACAGGGAAATACAGATGGAAAAAAAAAACAGAGAGGCAGAGACACAAGGATAGATGATGGGATAGAGATCAACAGACAAATATAGAGAGCATAGAGGCATATTAGAGGAGGGAGAGTTGACATACAGAGACCGAGCGACAGATGTGGAGAGGCAGACAAACCAGAGACAGATCTCCTATTTGCCTCTAGACAGACAGGAAGACAGGGAAAGAAAAAAGAAAAGGAAAGAGGGACAGAAACAGCAATGAGGAACAGGGAGAGAGATATAGAAAGATGCTGAAACAATCAGAAAAAAGATAGATAGAATGAGGGAGTCAGAGAAAAAGGGGATACAGAGAGAAAAAGTTAAAGGACCAGAGGGAGACAGAAGGAGAGATAGAAACTGAGGGAGGAAGAGAGTTGTGAAGAAAAGCCAGAATGAAACTGACACAGAGAGAAAAAAAGTTACACTCATAAAGACAGCCTGAAAAACAGTAAAGTGGGGGGAGGAAGTTGCAGAGACATAGGAAAATACTATGAAAGATAGGATGACAAAGAGAGAAGCAAAGAGAAATACAGACTTAATGAGAGAGAAGGAGCAATGGGCATAGAGAGAAGAGACGAAGGTGCACATAGAGCAAAAGACAGTATAGAGACAGGCAGACAAAACAGCAGACAGGAAGTAAGGGAGATAAGCAGTGAGAGAGCCAATGAAACAGTCTGTCAGATAGAGATGGTTGGCCAGACAGAGATATTTTGGAGAAGCAGAGAGAGATAGTGAGAAAGAAATGGGGAGATAGATGAAGAGACAAAATGAGAGACAGATTAAGAAGCTAAAGGCAGAGAAATAGAAATATGGAGAGAAACAGGCATGGAGAGAGAAACAAAGAGACAGAAAGAAGCTATTGCAGAGATAGATAGAGAAAGAGAAAAACAGTAGAGAAATCAGAGACTATGACAGAGATAGAGTCAGATACTTAGGGAAACAGAGACAGAGGGAAAGGTAAATGCTAAGAGAGATACAGATAGAGAGAGACAGACCAAATCAGACAGTAGGCAAGATAGAGTGATAAACCAACTGACAGAAAAACCAACAGAGTGATGATCAGAAAGACACAGAAAAAAAGTGAATAGTGATATAAACAAAGCCAACTAATTGAGAAATAGGTTGGGAGAGAGAAATAGAAAAGGGGAGTTAGTGACAGACATGGAGACGACAGGAAGACAAAGAATAACTGAAAAAGGGAAAGAAAGGGGAGAAAGGTCAAGGGAACCAATAGGGTCAGGGAGGGAGAGGGAGAAAGAACAAATAGCTACGTAACAAAGACAGATTGATACAAAAAGACCAACAGAATAGTTGAAAAATCAGACAGAGAGAATCAGTCAGAAAGAGACAGAAAAAAATTAAAGAGAGAAAGAAATGAATGTTAACTAGCTTATTGTAGTGACCATTTTACAATATATAAATATTTAATCATTATGTTGTATACCTGAAACTAATTTAATGTTATACGCCAACTATAGCTTTAAAAAGTATGAAAAGCAAAAAGAAGAGGGGGTAACATTTTGAGAGGAAGCATTTTAAACCATATATCTGGTAAGGGTCTAATAAGCAGAACATAGAAATATTTTTTATAACTCAATGATAAAAAGACAACTCAATCAAATAATGGGTTAGGATTCAAATAGCCATTTCTAAAAAAAAATATATATATGTAAACAGTCCCTAAGCACAAGAAAAGATATTCAGCATCATTAGTAATTAGGGAAATGCAAATCAAAACCACAAGAAAACCACTTTGCATCCATTAAGTTGCCTAAACTCTTTTTAAAATGGAAAATACCAACTATTTTTGAGGATGTGGGAAATTGGGACCCTCCTAAAGTGTCGGTGAGGATGTAAAATTGTTCAGCTACTGTAGAAAATTTGGTGGTTCCCCAAAACGTTAAACATATGACCTAGCGATTTTACTCCTAGTTACACACCCAAAAGAATTGAAAATAGGCGCTTAAATACATATATGTGAATGTTCAATACACATATATGAATATTCACAATAACCAACAGGTGGAAACAACCCAAATGTCCACCAATGGATGAATGGATAAACAAATCGTGATATACCGCTACAATGGAATACTATTCATCCATAAAAATAAATAAAGTAGGACTTCTATTGTTCAATTCTGCATGTAGGGATTTTGGAATTCCCTACTCTGTCCTAACAATAAGTTAAATGTTTATAGCAGTTATATCTATAATTATAAAATTTGGAAGCAACCTCAATGACCTTCAGTAATTGAATGGAGAAATAAACTGTGGTGCATCCAGAAAATGGTTTTTTTAAATACTTTAAAAAATGAGCTATCACATCCTGAAAATACATGGAGGGAAATTTAAATGCATATTACTAAGTGAAAGAAGTTAATCTTAAAAGGCTACATACATACTGTATTACTCAAACTATATGACATTCAGGACAAATCGAAACTATGGAGATGATAAAGATCCATGGTTGCCAGGGGATGGGGGTGGCTAAGGATTTATAGACAAAGTGTAGAGGATTTTTTAGAGCAGCAAAAATGCTATGTGTGGTACCATAATGATGGATACATGTCATTATTCATTTGTCTAAACCTATAGAATATACAACAACAAGAGAAATCTAATGTAAACTATGGACTTTAGATCATTATGATGTGACAATGTATGTTCATCAATTGTAACAAATTGTATCACTCTGGTTGTACAACTGATGAGGGTGTTGATAATGGGAAGGCTATGCATGTATAGGATCAAGGAGTATGTGGGAAATCTTTGTATCTTCCTCTCAACTTTGCTGTGAACCTTAAACTTCTCCAAAAAAAAAATAAATTCTTAATAAAGGGGAATAAAGAAGAAGAGAAATAAATTAAATATTGATACATACAACATGGATAAACCTTGAAAACATTATGCTAAATGGAAGAAGCCAGACTCAAAATTTATAGGTTATGTGATTCCACTTATATGTAATATCAAGAATAAGCAAACTTATAGAGACAGAAAGCAGATTGGTGATTGCCAGGAGCTAGGAGAAGGGAATAGGGAGCAACTATTTAATGAGTACTGGTTTTCATTTTGGAATAATGAAAATATCTTGGAACTGGATAAGGTGGTGGTTGTAAAATATTATGAATATATTAAATGCTACTGAATGGTTCACTTTAAATGATTAATTTTATGTTATGTGAAGCTCACCTCAATAAAAAGAGAGAGACAGACAGACAGACAGAGAAGAAAACATGAGACCAAGAGAGTGAGAGAGACAAAGAGGGAAACACAGAGACAGACAGAGATGATGACAGACAAATTGACAGAAAGAAAAACAGGAAGACAGCCTGAGAGAGACAGACAGACAGATAAAACTATTAAAGGGAAGGATAAACGCCGACAGATACATAGGTGCGTAGAGACAGGGAGACAGACAGATGGAGTGCAATAATGACAAAAACAGAGAGACAAATAGAGAATCAAAAACGGGGAGATAGAACATGTAGACACACAGAGAGAAGAACGTCGAAGAGGAACTAATGTGGTGAGATACACAGAGGAGGACACAGGAGAGAGACAGATATAGAAAAGAGAGATTGAGAGAGAGAGAAAAAACAACTAAGTGACAGACTGATGGAGAGAAATAATTAAATAGACCAAGAAACAGACCATGAAATGGACTATTGGAAAGAGAAAACGACAGACAGGAGACACTGACAGGGACAGTCAGGCAGACAGAAAGAGAGAGACTTACAGAGACAATGTGTGATAGACTAAAAGATAAGAAACAGAGGAGCTGAGAATAAAACAGCATGAAAGAGAAGGCTAAAGAGAGAGAAGCAGCAACAAAAAGAGGCAGAGAGACAGATAGATACAGAGGGAGGATGAGCAAGAGGTAAAAAATACAGATAAATAGCTAGACAAAGAGATAGGCCAAAGTTCAGAAGACAAAAATACATGCAGACAATCAAAGAAACAAGCAGACAGAGACAGGCTAATGGAGAGATAGGCTGACGTATTGGAGAGATAGCCAAGAGCACAGACAGGGAGACAGTGTAGAAAGAAACTGACATAGAGACAGAGAAATAAAAAAAAATAGACAAATACAGAGACATAAATAAATGAATTTATTACATAAATAATTAAAAGACAGAGACAGAGAAACAGACAAGCAAATGAACAGAAGGTGTCATAGAGCAGCAGAGAGACTAACAAAGAGACAGGAAGGCAGACATAAAGCCCCAAAATGTCAGATCAAAAGACAGACTGAGAACTAGACATGGGCAGAAACAGATATTCAAACAGAGAGAAAAAGAAACAGAAAGGTCATTGGTCAGAGATAGACAGCAAGAGGACAGTTCAGAAGGCAGGTAGGCAAAGAGAAACACAGACAGACAAAGTGGGTGCAGACAGGCAGAGGGAGAAGAGAGAGAGAGAGAGAGAGAGAGAGAGAGAGAGAGAGAGGAGAGAGAGAGAGAGAGAGAGAAGAGAAAGAGATTGAAAGAGAAAGAATGCACAATGGAGACCACCAATCAGAGCAGCAAGCAGACAAAGACTGATTTACAGACAGACAATCTGAGAGAACTACAGAGTCAGGAAGCAAGAAAGTTGGCAGACAGAGTATCATAACAGACAAGGACAAACAAGGAGAAAGAAGTGGACAGACTGGGAGACTAACAGAAACAATCAGGGCAACAGAGACAGAACAATGACAACAACCTTTCAGGCAGAAAAACAGACATAGAGATAGACAAGCAAAAATGCAGTCAGAGAACCAAATTGAAAAATAGAGAGGCACCCTCTCATGCCTCACATATACTCTCCCAACATCGCCACCACAAATGACCTTCATTGTTTAGCTTTAGATGAGAGACAACAAGGAGGAATTCTAGCACTGTGCCTGGAACATGGTAGAGAGTTGGGGGAAGGTTCCAATTATGCAAGGAAAGTGATGGAGTATGAAGTCAAAATTTGCTTTCTGGAAGTATCCAAGGGCTCACGCACTATTTATTTAGGTAGGAAAACACTTGTCCCATGTCAATACTGTGAGCATTTGTCCCTTGTCAATAATGTGACTTTTGGAATGTTGTTAGTTTTGTTTTTAAGCAAACACATGAAATCTCCCAGAGGTCCACGGTTTGCAGGTTTCTCATCATGCTTCCTTTCTCCTTAGAGGAAAACACTTTGTTTCTTTCATAAAGCGAACTTATTGTTTTTATAGTTTTTCTCTTGAGTGTCTTGTTTTCATAGTTTAGAATTCACATAGCTCAAGGTTCTCTAAGATGATTCTAGTATTTAGTATTCAGTCGCTGCTCCAAGAAGTTTAACATTATTTTCATTTTTAAATGAAAAGTGTAAGGGAAAACATCTCTTCTTCCTGTAGGCATTTCACTCTATCTATCTATCTATCTATCTATCTATCTATCTATCTATCTATCTATCTATCTAGTGAGGCAACCCTTGGTTGACCTCACAGATTGCAAGGATCTTGTCAGTTTACAATCCCTTAATTTTTTTTATTCCTACAGCACCTGGTCTTCCTAGGTGGTCTCCCATCCAAGTACTAACCAGGCCTGACCCTGCTTAGCTTCCAAGATCAAACGGGATTGGGCTTGTTCAGGGTAGCATGGTCATAGACTGGCATTTCACTTTAAATGTCTTCAAGGGCCTTCTGGCTTTTTAAAAATTATGACTGACATCTGATAATTTTGTCCCCAACTGTATAAACAATGTGCAAATGAATAAGATGGACTCCATAGGTGGCTGTTGTGTTGTTTCAGACTCTCAGGTGATTTTAGTCAGCCCAGCTCCTGCCCAGAAGGAGAAAGCTATGAAAAGTGAGATTGATGCTGAGTACCAGCTTGGCCTTCCTCTTAGAATATCTGGGCACTTGTCATATGGCTTAAGAAAAATGGAGTAAGAGGCAGGCTGCCTGGTTTGTGCTTTGTTAAGGTGAGATACAAGGAGCAGAAGTAGCCTGGTCTCCTGAAAAGTTCCCCAGCATGCTTTGTGGAGGCCATTCATTCTATAGAGAGATAAATAGGAAAGTCAGTCCTCCAGGGCATTGAGCACCTACTATTTGCAGGGGGAAAAGTTACATAGTATATGATTTAATATCCATGTTGGAATTCTGTCTACTGGAACTATATCTTTACCTGGAAAAAAAGATAGTTTTTTCTTACTTTTTATGAAATTACTGGATTTTTAGGATTAGGACGGTTCTAAGATCATCGAATCCATAAGCTCTACTTAGAAGTGAGGGAACAAAGGAAGAATGGCAATATAGTGTAGCCTCCTAGTTTAGTATGCAGACAGGCAGTTTTACAAAAAAAGTTAGGCGTGAGACTAATTTGAGTTTTATGTAAATAACCTATATTATGTTTAGAAAATGTTTGACCTCTCTGTGCTTCCTGTAAAATTGGGATCCATAGGATAGTTATGAAGAAATAAATGAGATTATATAAGCAAAGAGTAATGTGTTTCCCACAATATCTGACACATAATAGGTGCTTAATATGTCAGCACCAACCTTCTGTGCCCTTTGTTGTTATTCTGAATTTTTACAATTTTGGGGAAAAAAGAACCTAATGAGCATTTTCCTCTAACTACATCACTCCACATTTGCTTCTGATCTTTGCTTATTGTTTGCAGATCTTCTTAAATGGTGGCTACAGCCTGAGCCACTATTTAATTTGAATTGCTCCATATATTAAATAAATACATCTGTCCAAAGAAACTGAAGACTCCAGACTTAATCCAAGCCACTTACCCAAATTGGGAACTTGGTATATCTGAGTAATATTCCAAGTGTTGTACACATTGCTACAAATCTCTATTATTGAAGGACACATAGGATAGGAAAACCATTTGTCTGCTGGTTGAACCTAATTGCAGTGTGCAAAGAGCTTGCTCAGCAGAGAAATTCTTTTAAAACCCCTGATTCAGGGTCATAGGCCCACAGCTCAGAGTTGCTTTGTGTCTTAAAACAGGTCATCTCTACACCAATATCCAGAGCACCTGCAGGGGTGAAAACTCCAAAGTAAATTCAGGAAGATAATGATCAATATTCTGCTGAAACCAGGAGTCACTTGGGCTCCTTTACCTGTATGGGCTGTTACAAAGTTGAATAGGGGAATTAATTTCTGAAAATAAGTTGAAACTCTTGGTATTTTAAAGGATCTTAAGTTGGGAATTGATTCTAGTTTCTTTTATAGTTCAACCGTTTTCATTGAAAGGCCATTCCGTATATAAATAGGTTTAGGGGAATTCAAACTTTCTGCTAGGTGCTAATTGCTATCTTTGGTGTATTGGTAAAAAAATAGAAACTTGGGAGACTTGTCTTCTGTCTGCTAGGAGAGTACAATCTAAGACCACTTATAATTTATATGAACTTCATTTAGAATAATTGTTTAAGTTTGTGATTCACAGATATTTTTCATAACTTGACTTCCCTGACTCTCTGGCCAGGGAAAAATGCCTGAAATCACATTTTCACACAAACTTAAAGATTCAGATTTGATGGTGCTATTGCCAATATCAAACAACATTGATACCAGTTTTTCTCTTCATATTCCAATTAATATTTAAGAGTAGGGGATAAGCATGGATAGCAATCTTTTTATATTTTCACTGTCACCTGCCTGTACTGTAGTGTAATAGCCTTTTAAACTGGCCTCCTGGCCTCTAGATATTTACTCAAACTCTGGCTTGAACAAAGCTGTTCTATTGTGATCAAGAGAGAAGACCCTCATTGGAGCCCTGGTTCTTGTTGTGCCAAAGCCTGCCCTGCATGGACACAATCACTCAGCTTGATTTGGAGTTGAGGATAAGGATCACAATGTTGTTGTCTTCCTTGTTCTCCCTTGAATTGACTCTAGTTTCACTTTCATATTACTTATCAACTAATTGTAAATGAGATCGTTTGTTCCTAGAAACTAGCTTGTTTTGTTCTTTCCATGTAGTTAGCAATTTTGGCAATGGGAAATTTTTGTTGCAGAGAAATGGGATCCTAGATCCATATCAAAGTTGGAGATGATGGCAGGGATATTTAAAAGCAGTGCTAATTAAGGCAGAAAGAAATATGGCCTCTGGCAGATACCAAGAACTGGTTGGAAGTCACTTTAAAATTATCCTCATTACCTAAAAAAAGAAGGGTATTTTAACTAAAACAGAAGAGAAGTCAAAAAGCAAGGTCCCAATATAAAGAAAAATGAGGCTGTGAGTTTTATGAGGACTTGTGTTGGCAGTAAAGCAGTTAGACACTAGTCCACCAGGGAAATGAAGCTATGAGCAGCTATGGATGTGGCTCAAGTTCATTAATCTGTAATTGTTCCTGGAGTGCCCTATCTGGATGCAAAAAAAATAGTGAGTCCAAACAGTGTCTGCTGGCAAGCTCATTGACTCTCATTACAGGAAGCTTAAATGGAATACGTAAGCTGAGAAATGTATTATCCTTTCACCAGTTGCTAGAATTGTCATAGTTGCAATTTCAGTTCACACTGCTGATGCCTTCTCAGAAGTGAGGACTTGTGATCTGATTCAAGAGCTATAATTCATCATAGGCTGTGGAGAACAGATGAAAGATTCTGAAAAAAGGGTTTAAAGTTGGAGCTAGATAATCAAATCTTTCCAGGCAGTCTTTAATACTTTGTTGCCATATTTTTGTCTCTATGCTTTAAATTCTTATTTAAGAATCAATTGAACTCAGAATTTTCTCTAAACTTTATTCATTTATAATAATGAGAGAGAAGGTAAGCATTAAGCTCCATCAAAAGGATAACTAGCTTTGCAGCAATAGATCTCGGGCTGATCAGGAAATTCACTGCATTTGCTCTAGAACCTTCATTAATGGCACCCTTCAACTGAGAACTCCCCCAATTTAGAATCTAGATTGGGGAAATAGAGAAGTGCCTTTTACTGTGTCTTTCAGAATGGCCAAGAGTCTCCCAAATTTCCTCCCCAGTCTGTGCTAAAGAGATGAGGCTTTCTGTTAGAATGTACATTTTTTTTTCCAAGCAGGGATCATGTGAATCTGGATGTCAGATGTTATAGTTGTTTATCAATGATAGCCATTACCATTTGTGCTATACTTTACATTTTCAAAGTGCTTTGTCTAAGAGAGGAAGAAAAGGGATAGAGAGTACTTCTTTAACATAATAGACCACATGAGGTCAGAAATACCTGTATTTCAAATCCTGGCACTGTTATGTCCTAACTGCAATATTAGATTACTTCTCTTTGAGACTCTTTTTCCTAAATTTTAAATAAAAATATATTTTCATACCAATCTTGTCAAGTTGTTGCAAGGATTAAGTAAGGCAATACACTGAAATCCTCTAGCATAATATGGACGTAAAGTTTAAAGTTAATGGTCTGTAAACTATTATGTCTATGCTTTACAAATGCAGAGCAAGAGAATTGCCCTGTGATTTAGTCATTAGGATGAAATCCTTTTGAAATTTACATTTCTTAAACATTTCTCATTATCTTTTTTTGAAACATGATGTATTATTTCAATTCCTGCCAAACAAATGCAATATATTCTATTTTTTCACTTTATTGCATGGGATTAATTAATAGATTGAGTATTGTCAGGATTCCAAAATATTCAAAAACCTCCACATATCCAGATGATATCTCTATTTTCTCCTTAAACCCTTGTATGTGTATGATTAAAAACATAAATGTATATTGTGTGTGTGTGCATATAGAAATGTAGACAAATAGCAGCAATCTTATTGAAGAGTTCAAAATGCTGTATTTGGACCAGATTAAAATGTTTAATGTTATGAAGCTGAAAACAAGAAACTAAAATTACTGAGTCTTAGATTAGACAAGGCCTCACATAATCATGTAATTCAACTCCCACCCTTGATCCTATCACCTCAATACAAAATTACATATGATACAATTCCTGACAGGTATTTATCTAGTTTTATGTTTAAATACTCCAAATGCCATTAAGATCATTGCTTTACAATGTAGCCACTTCCCTCTCCATGGACCTCATGGGTTCTTCTGTGGATCCCATGAGATGATGTGTCAGTAGTGGACCATGATGCTGGGTAGCTAAATGTTGCCTATTATTATCACTGGACAGTTGTACCACTGAAATTATTAGGAATGTATTTCTTATTTGAACTTTAAGCTACTTCCTAAAGCCTAGCCTTGCACTATAAAGTAGACAAATGTAATCTTTTTTTTTCCCACATGATTGTTCTTCCAATATGTGACTACGGCTCCCATATTCCAAAGTTTTCTCCTCACTAAGCTAAAGATTCTAGTTACTTCAAAAATGTACCTCATAAGAGATGGTTTCCAAACACTTTACCCCAGTCACTTCCCTCTGGTGATGTTAAATGTTGCTCTTATCTCCTGCCCATCACAACAAAACACGAGGTCAGAGCAGAAGATAGTGTATAACAACTTCTCAGGCTCTAGAGTCCACTAGTGCTACTGTTAATATAGTCCAGTATACCTGCTTTTCTGGAAGCCATTCATATTGTTCTCTCATATCAAAGTTGCAAAATAAACTCCCTAGATCTTTGTACCATGACTTAAGGTGAAGTCATATTTCCTCCACTCTGTTCTTCTATGACTGCCCTGCTTATCCCCCTATATTATATTTCCATTTCATAGTTTGGGCTCATCATTCCAGCCACTTTTCCTCATTCAAATAAAGAGATATAATAACAAAACCAGGAAGTGGCAGCATTCACTGTCTTCTAGCTCAGAATACTCCAGTAATTAATTAGTACAAGTGCTTTTATCTTTCTTTTTTAAATTCATTTTTATTATGATGACATTAGTTAACAAAATCTAGTAACTTTCAGGTGTACAATTCAACAGTAATGCATATACAATATATTGGATTGTGTATTCACTGCCCATAGTTAGATTTCTGTCACCACATATTCGACCCCTATTACCTAACATACCTCCCCCATCCCCCTTCTTCCCCTACCCTATGGAACCACTACTCCATTGTCCATGTCCGTGAGTCTCTGTTTGTTTGTCCTGTTCATTTGTTGCTTTTAACTTTATATTCCATGTATAAGTGATATCATGTGGTTTTCAACTTTTTCTGTCTGGCTTATTTCACTTAGCATGATTACCTTGAAGTCCATCCATGTTCTCACAAATGGCAGTATTTCAATCTCTTCTTACGACTGAGTAGTAGTACATGTTATATATGCTCTATGGCTTCTATAGCCAATCATAATCATAGGATACTTCAATGGTTTCCATGTTCTGGTATGTGAATAATGTTGCTATGAGCATCAGTGTGTAAATACCTTTTTGGATGTGGGTTTTCAAGTCTTTAGGGTAAATGCCAAGGAAAGGGATGCTAGATCATATGGTACATCAATTTTAAGTTTTTTTGAGGAACCTACATACTGTTTTCCATATGGCTATACCAATTTGCAGTCCCACCAGCAGTGTATGAGGGTTCCTTTTCTCCACATCCTCTCCAACATTTGTTATTACTTTTCCTGTGATTTAGCTATACTAACAGATATGGTTTGATTGCATTCCCCTAACAAGCGATGTTGAGCACCTTTTCATATATTTGTTGGCCATTTGTATGTTTTCTAGGGCGAAGTGCCTGTTCAGGTCCTCTGCCCATTTTTTGATTGGATCATTTTGTTGTTGTTGTTGTTGTGTTTATTTTTCATAATGAGTTCTTTGTATATTTTAGATTTAGGCCCTTATCGGAGGAGTTGCTTGAAAATAAATTTTCCCATTCAGATGGTTGTCTTTTTACCTTGTTGATGGTTTCTTTTGGTGTGCAGAAGCTTTGTAATTTGATATAGTACCAATTATTCATTTTTGCTTTTACTCCCTTGCTTTTAGGACAAATTTGTGAAATTGTGTTTAAGCCCAAGGTTCTTGAGTTTAGCTTCTATGTTTCTTCTATGCACTTTATTACTTCATGTCTTGTATTCAGGTCCTTAATCCTTTTGAGTTAATTTTGGTGTGTGGCGATAAACAGTCTACTTTCATTCTTTTACAGGTGGCTTTCTAGTTTTCCTAGCACCATTTATTGAAGAGGCTTTCCTTTCTCACTGTATTCTTCTTGGCTCTTTTGTAGAAATTATTTATACATATAACACATGGGTTTAATTCTGGACTCTTGATTCTGTTCCACTGGTCTGTGTCTGTTTTTCTGCCAATACCATGCCATTTTGATTACTGTTACTTTGTAGTATAATTTGAAGTCTGACAGAGTGATGCCTCCAGCCTCGATTCTTTTTTCTCAGGATGGCTTTGGCAATTCGGTCTTTTGGCTTCCATACAAATCTGATGATTTTTGTTCATTTCTTTAAAAAATGCTGATGGGATTTTGATGGGGATTGCATTAAATCTATATAATGCTTTAGGTAATAAGGTCATTTTAACTATGTTGATTCTTCCAATCCAAGAACATGGAATATCTTTCCATTTCTTTGTATCTTCTTCGATTTCTTTTAATAGGGTCTTATAGTTTTAATACCTTCATATGTTTCATTAGATTTATTCCTAGGTATTTTATTCTTTTTGTTGCAATTGCAAAAGGAATTATTTTTTTACTTCTTTTTCTGCACTTCATTATTAGAGTATAGGAAGCTATGGATTTTGAATGTTATTTGTATCCAGAACTTTACTGTATTTGCTTATTGTTTCTAGTAGTGTTCTTGTGGAGTCTTTAGGGTTTTATATAGAGAATCATGTCATCTGCAAATAGTGACAGTTTGATTTCTTGGATGCCTTTTATATCTTTCTCTTGTCTGATTGCACTCACTAGGACCTCCAATTTATATTGAATAACAGTGGTGATTTGGACAGTCTTGCCTTGTTCCTGATCTGAGAGGGAAGGTTTTTAGTTTTTCACCATTAAATAAGTGTTGGCTGAGGGCTTGTCATATAGGCCTTTATTGTGTTAAGGAACTTTCTTCTATACCGATTTTGTTAAGGGTTTTGATCATAAATCGATGCTTTACTTTTTCAAAGTCTTTTTCTGTATCTATTGATATATATGATCATATGATTCTTAGTTTTAATTTGTTAGTGGTGTGTCACATTAATTGATTTTCATATGAATCATCCCTGTGGCCCTAGGATGAAGCTCACTTGATCATGGTTCATTAAATCTTTTTAATACATTGCTGTGTTTGCTTCGCTAGTATCTTATTTAGGACTTTTGCAATTGCGTTCATGAGGGATATTGGTTAGCCGTTTTGTGTGTGTGTTTTATCTTTACCAGGTATTGTTGATATCAAGGGGATATTAGCCTCATATAATGAATTGGGAATTAATGTCACCTTTTTGATTTTTTGGAAGACTTTGAGGAGAAATAGTTATTACATCTTCTATGAATGTTTGATAGAATGCATGGTGAATCCAAGCTGGTCTTGGTCTTTGACTTTTTGATAGGTTTTTGGTGATTGTTTTCAATTTCCATACTGCTGATCGGTCTATTTTATATTTTCCAGTTCTTGATTCAGTCTAGAATGTTGTATTTTTCTAATTACTGGTCTTTTCTTCTAGGTTATTAAATTTGGTGTTATAAATACTTTTTCATAATATTCTTGCATGAACCCTTGTATTTCTGTGGTGTCTGTCATCATTTCCCTGTTCTCAACCCTGATTTTGTTTATTGGTGTTCTTTTCCTTTTTTTTTTTTATTGATGTAAAGCCAGGGTTTGCCAATTTTATTAACTTGTCAAAGAATCAGCTCTGTGGCATTTATTTATTTTTCTATTGTTTTTTTCTTTGATTTGTTTTTAATTTCATTTAATTCTGCGCTAATTTTGATTACTTCTTTCCTTCTCTGAATTTCAGCTTCATTGTTCTTCTTTTTCTAGTTTTTTAAGATGAAGTGTCAGGTTCCTTATTTGGGCTTGTCTTGTTTTTGAGGTAGGCCTTTAATAGAAGAACTTCCTCTTATGACGCTTTTGCCGTGTCCCAAAAATTTTGATATGTTTACTATCATTATCATTCATTTCTATGTATGTCTTCATCCTCTTATTTATTCTCTGACCCAGTTATTCTTCAGTTGTGTGTTGTTTAATCTCCATATATTTGTGGCTTTTTCTGCTTTCTTTTTACAGTTGATCTCTAGTTTCAAAGAATTATAATCAGAGAATATGGTTGGTATGATTTCACCCTCTTATATTTGTTGAGATTATACTCTGTCCCAGTATGTGGTCAATACTTGAGAATGTTCCATGTTCACTAGAGAAGAATGTATTAAGCAACTGTTTTGGGAAGGAAGGCTCGTAAATGTCAATTTTTCCAGTTGGTCTAAGTATCATTTAAGGATGTTATTCCTTATTGATTTTCCATTTGGATGATCTGTCCATATGTGACAGTCAGATATTTCAGTTCCCTACTATGATAGTGTTTTGATCCATTTCCCCTTAGTTCGTTAGTAATTGCTTTATATATTTGGGGCTCCTGATTGGAGCATAAATATTAATGTTTTATTCTCTTCTTGGTATATATTCCCTTTATCATTATGAAGTGTCCCTCCACATCTTTCTTTACCTTTTGATTTTGAAGTCTGTTTCATCCAATATTCAGTACTGCTACTCCCCTTTTCTCTGAATGTCATTTCTTGAAATATCATTTTTCACCATTTCAATTAGAGTCTATATTTGTCTTTGGAACTATGATGTCTTCCAGAAGTAGCATATGGCTGAGTTTGTTTTTTGATCCAATCTGCAACTCTGCTGCCCTTTTATTGGTGAGTTAAGTCCATTTACATTTAGGGTGATTATTGAAATATGAGTCTTCTATATTCATTTTATCTCATGCTTTCTGGTATTTTGGTGTTTCCATTGCATTCTTGTCATGTGTTTCTGTTTCTTTATTTTGGTTGGCTTTTGTGGGTTTTCCTTCTTGTCCTTATTCTTATATTATATACTTCAGTTCTAATCTTTTGTCTTGTGGTTACCATTATGAATATGTAAAGGATACTTATATATACATATAAATATAGTCATTCCCTTTCTTTTGTGATGCCTTATCTCCAATCCCTTTGCTAATCTAGATCTTTGAATCCTTCCATTTTCAGTCATTTTTTTGTCTCACTTTGTCCCTGTGTATGCTAAGCATTCAATACTACCTTGCTATAGGATATCTTTTCTTATTTTTAAGCTATAATGCTCTGTTCCTCATAAGGGTTGTACTCCTCTGCTTGTATGAGCCTGCTAGTTACCTACTCCAAATTATGTATTTTTTTTGTCATTTTGTTTTAGATGAACTGATCCCTTCAGTATTTGCCATAGTGCAGCCCTCATAGTGGATAATTCCCTTTTTTTTTTTTGGTCTGGGAATGTCTTTATCTTATCCTTCATATCTAAAGGAGAGCTAGCTGGATACTTATTCTTGGCTGGTAGTTCCTTTCATTTAATAATTTGTATATTGATCCCACTTCTTTCTGGTTTGTAAGGTTTGTGCTGAGAAGTCTGATGATCATCCAATGGGTTTTCCTATATAGGTACCATCTTCTTTTCCCTGGTGCCCTGAAAAGTCTTTGTCATTGTTTTTTGGTAATTTTAATAGTGTGTCATGGTGAAGGTCTTTTGAGGTTGAGATAATTGGGTGTTCTGTTGAATTTTTGATCTCCAAGCTCAAGCCCTTTCCTTAGATTTGGGAAATTCTTGTCAACTCTTTTGTCTGAAAATGCTTTCTAATCCTTGCTCCTTTCCTTCCCTTCGAAATGCCCATTATTCTTATGTTTCCTCTCCTGATGGTATCAGCTAGTTCTTGTATTTCTCTTTCACTATTTTTCATTCTTTGATTTCTCTCTTCTTCCTTCTGATTTATTTCTAGATTTCTGTCTTTGATTTCACTGATCCTTTTCTCTTTGTGGTTGACTCTATTTCCCAAGCTTGCTATTTCATTTTTCAACTCTTGCAGTGTGTTCTTCATCTCCAAAAGTTCAATTTGTTGTTTTGTATAAGGTTTCAGTCTCCTTTGGTCTTGCTCATCGAGGTGTCTTTTCAATTCCTGAAATTGTTGATATGACTCATTTCAGAACTCACTGAGTATTTTCAGAAGCACCACTCTAAATTCTCTGTCATTTAAGTCACATATTTCTATGTCTGTAAATTTGTTTTCTGGAGATTTTTCTCTTTCTTTCTGAGATGGCTTGTCACCTTGGTTTTCATGGTGTTTAATGCACTATTTCTTTACCTGAGCATTAATGGAAATGCATTCTGATTTTTTTTCCACAAATATTTATTGTATAATTATTCCTTAGCCTGTTACAAAGAATGTGTTTTTCTTCTTTTTCAGCAGTTGGCATCTAAGCCTCTCGATCTCTGCTTTATATAAAATCTTAATGTGCCTTTTTTTTCTTATAGACATTTAATCATGCTCTCTACCCTCAGTCTCAGTTCCTGTCAGTGTGAGCAACAATTTCAGTTACCATTTGCTCAGATTCAGTGGGGGCTCCACAGTGTTCAGTCTCGGAGGTTATGGGGGAAGAGGTTCTATGGGTGGGGGTGGAGTCGCAGCTCAGCCTTGATTTTGTAACCGCAGCTGTTAAAAATCTCTGCTGTCCCCACCTTTCTGAGGTCCCTGTTTCTTTGCCTCTGCCTCTGATGACTGGGCACTGCCGTCAGCTGCGTAGAGCTCATAGTAGTCCCAGGTAGTGCTGTTCAGTGAATCGCCGCACCTTCTCTTCCTCCCCTCCTCTTACAGGGTGTTCTGGTGGGTGCCAAAAAGGCAGCTTCTTTGTTTCTCCCAGTCCCACCTCCTGACACCCGATGTTCTAACCTGAGGTAGCCCTTATGCGCATATCTCATGCTCACATGTGCTGTTGTTGTCGTTTAGGTGCTTGTGTTTTTAAGTTTTAGCATGTTCAGCATATTGTTTGTTTCAAGGGGAGATATCGGCAAGACGTCTCTCACCTTTGCCATGTTTCTGACCTCATCCCCAATCTTTCATGTTTCAAAGAGTTTTCAATCTCTGCTCTGTTCTGTCATATCTTTCATGAGCTAACATATTTCTAGCTTTGTTTGTCAAGATAGTTGTAGCATAATCACTGGCATTGTAGTAAACAAGAAATAGCATGAGCTTAGATACCAAACAGATTTTGATTTAAATCCCCACAATGCCACTTACTTTGCTGGTAGGTTCGGACAAGCTACTTAAGCCTCTCTAAGCCTTAGTTTACTATATCATTAAGATTTCAATGAGAGCTTAGAAGATACTCAATAAGTGGTGGTGATAATTATTATTGAAAATCCATTCTATCACAAGTAAGTTAAGTTACATTCTAATTTATCATATCTACAGTTGTAACACCAAAACCTGTTGATAGCTTTATGCATAAAATCATAGATTAAAATAGTGAACAGGACATGGACAAATAGAGAACCTTATAGCAACTCTAGAGGCCTCCCCACAAATTGTTGTCAATCCATTAATTTACCCTCTTTAAGTACAATCTTCAACCAACTAAGAATCTTCTGCTAAATAGTTATCATCTGATCACATTTCTTCATCTTTTTTTAGGAGGAAAGTTTGAAAGATCTGCTGTAAAGCTGTCATGTATAGTATTTGTTTTAAAGAATAAAATAAAATTACTTTACTAGACATGTTCTTACACTGGTTTCTCTGGTCACCACTTAGTTTCCTAGTGCTTATACATTCATCTGTTTAATAAACCATTATTTACAGTGACAGTCAACAAGCTCAGTGAGCTATCATCTTTAGAGTCTATATTTACCCTCACTTTGAGAGAGAAATGGGAGAAAAAACATAAGAAAATGGTATATGTGGTCATAGAGAATAGCATCTAAGCTTTATTTACTTCAATAGTAATATTACATTCTACCCTGTATCAAGGAAAATTATATATGAAGACTATTTGAAAAACACTTAACTTGGCATAGGTTTTTAGGTGGTGGTTAGAGCTACTTGAATTAACATGATAATTTTCTTTATCAGAAGACAGAACTAGTTTGACTCTCTTGAGTTCTTCACATTTTAATGTTACATTGATCAGTGCTTTTCCTCTCTATTCTCCTTTAATTAGTGTATCCATCTGTTTTTTTTTGGTACTAAGGGGAGGATCATTGGTTGTTAATTACAACCATGTCCCTGGGATCTATTTTTAAATGTGCTCCACATTTCATTACCTTCTAGACTCAGGTAACAGTTTGCTCTTTCCTGGGATTCTGTTTGCTTATCATTGTTGGCATCTGTTATCTTCCCCCTGCTTCACTTAGCCAAGAATTAACTTCCTTAAAGGTTCTCAGACTACTCCTACATCTAACCCTTTGCTTAGATGTCCCTGACCTCTTATTAGAAAGTGATTAAACTCAGGGCCTCTGAGACAAAATACTTATCCAAAATTCCCATTCATCAGGAAGTATATGAGAAGGGCAAATGTGCCCAGCATATCATACCTTTAAGAAATACTCCTTAGAAAAGGAAAGGAGCCAAGAGTGTCAAATATTATGAACAGATGAAGGTAAGGATAAGTGGTTTGCAAGCTTAGGACACTTTTGCCAGCATTTGGCTATGTACCCTTGAGCTTATTCCTCTGGATCCTTTCCTTAGTCAGAGGAATTGCATTGCCCACAGAACAAAATCCTCAAATCAGCCATGAAGGTCCTAACAAGACATCTGATCTTACTTTTCTCTCACTCTTTTCCCCACTACTGTGGTCATCATGTTTTTAATCAAAATTCGAATAAAAATTAAACAAGTGTTTGAACCAAAAATACTTTTTTAAAAAATTTATCTATATGAAAAGCTTAATGAAGGTGTAAAAATAAAGTTTTACTTAATCGATTACCTTTATTATAGTTTCCATTTAATGAGTGCTCGCCATGTGCCAGCACTTTGCTGAGTAACTTGATGGGCATTATGCCATAGGTTCCACATACAGCCCAATTTCAGGAAGAGAAAACTAAACCCTAAAAGGTTAGTTAATTAACTCAGGATAAAAATACAAGTAAGTTGTGTTGCTGGTACTCAAACCCAGGTCTGTTTGACCCCAGAGCCAAGCTGTTAAAAATCATTATGTTCTACCTTAATGCCATTTTATTCATGATGAATAAAATGTTATGAAAGTATACAACCCTCTGCCTGATTGCTTAGGATGAATTGTGGCTTTATCAGACACTCTTCCACTGCTCTCCATTCATATCAGTATCCTCATAGATGTCCAATCTCATATATTCCTTCCCTTTTGTTTTAGCTCATGCTACTCTCTTCCACACCCTTCACTCCTCTTTAAGCTGAATCTCCTCCTCCTTCTCTCTGCCAATAAAATTTCTACTCATACTTTAAATGCTTAATTCAATTCCTTTTTATTATATGAAAAATATTCTTTACTGACTTCTCCCTTCTCTATGTCTCTATAGCACTTATTGTTGTGACTACAATGTTTAGCTATTTATTAAATACACTATTTCGTGTTTATGAATCTCTTTGAAGTCAAGAATCGTGTTTTATATTTTTCCATATCTCCATATCATCTTGCTCAGGATCAGTTCAATATAGATGTACTGGTGAATTAGCTGAACCAGTCAAGATGTGGAGGTTATAATCTTAGCTCTGCACTTGGTATAAGATTTGGGACAAGTCTTTAACTTCTCTGAGCCCTACTTACATTTTCTGGAAAGTGAAATGATAATACCTATTTTCCTCATCTCCGTGGATTGTTAAAATATACAAACAAGGGGAGAGACATCAGAAACGTGGAAGAATGAGAGACATTTCTAGATACTCCCCTTGAAACACAATAAGCTGAACATCTAAAAATTCAACAACAGCAACAAAAAAAAACACCCAAACTGCACACCAGCATATCTGAGAGAGGGATCTGTGCATAAGAGCCACCACGGGTCAGAATCCGGGTGTCAGGTGGTGGACTGGGAGAACAAAGAGCCTCCTCTTGGCAACCTGAGCTACTATAGGTGAAGGGAGAGGAGAAGGTGTGGCAACCTCCCTGAACAGCCCTGCCTGGGAGAGCTGTGAGCTCCACGCAGTAGGTGGCAGGGCCCAGTCATCGGGGAAGAAGCTGAGAAGAGGGGATTGGCAGAAAAAAAATAGTTGATTTTTAACAGCCGCAACTGCAAAACCAAGGCTGAGCAGCAGCCCACATCCACCAAGCAGAAGGCCCCTCCCTCCATATCCTCTGAGAACAAAATTTGCAGAGCTCCTGGGGAATCTGAACAAATGCTACCAAACTGTCAGTAACACTGACAGGGACTGAGACTGAGGGTAGCGAGAGCGTGGTTAAAACATCTATAAGGGAAAAAGGCATTATTAAGGCTTTATTTAAAACAAGGATCCAAGTAGACACCACCCCTGGAAACCAAAAGAAAAAATGCCTTCTATACAACCGGTTAAAGGAGAAGAGACCTTTATAATTCTTCTTCTGGAATGAAGCAGAATACACTTTTATTAATGGTCAGACACAGAAATAGTCCATTAAACACCATGAAACTACCAAGGTGACAAGGCAGCTCAGAAAAAAAGAAGAAAAATCTCCATAAAATAAGCTAACAGACATAGAAATATGCAATTTAAATGACAGACAATTAGGATATTACTTCTGAAAAAACCTCAAAGAGATACAAAACAATTCAAATCAACAATTTCAGGAATTTAAAAAAAAACAACTAGATGGGAAGGATGAATTCCTTAGCAAAGAGCTTGAAACCGTCAAAAGGAACTGAATAAACTTCTGGAGATAAGAAGACACTGCAAGATTTGAAAAAAAATGAAAATAGCAAGCTTAGGAAATAGGGTGGACCAAATGGAGGAAGGATCAGTGATATCAAAAACAGATATGTCAATATATATCAGAAAGGAAGAAGAGAGAAAACAAAGAATGAAAAAAAAATGAAAGAGAAATTCAAGAACTAGCTGATATCATCAGGAGAGGAAAACATAAGAATAATCTCAAAGGGGAGGAAAAGGAACAGGGATTAGAAAGCATTTTCAGACACATAGTTGATGAGAATTTTCCCAAATCTAAGAATGAGCTGGAGCTTGGAATTCAAGAAGTCAACAGAACCCAATTATCTCAACCCAAAAAAGGCCTTCACCAAGACACATTGTATTAAAATGATCAAAAATCAATGATAAAGACAGAATCTCAGGACATCCAGAGAAAAGAAGATGGTTAACTTTAAAGGAAACCCAATACATTATAGTCACACTTTTCAGCACAACTTACAAACAAGAAGAGAGTGGGAATCAAATATTCAAATTGTTAAATGAAAGGAACTACCAGCCAAGTATAATGTATTCAGGTAAACACTTCTTTAGAGGTGAAGGAGAAATAAAGACCTTCCAGACATACAAAATATTGAGGGAATTTCTCCACTATGAGACCTGCATTACGAGATATACTAAAAGGGGTAAATTCACATAAAAACAAAATGACAAAAAAACATAATTAAGAGTAAGATGACTGGCAGGCTCATAGAAGCAGACTTCACCTTACTAAGAGAAGGGTGTTTATAAGCTTAAATAATAACAAGAGATTTGCTATTGCAAGATAGTAATGAACATTCGCATAATAGGGACAAATTGAGACATCAATGACTGTATGGAGAGGATTCAAAGATCCATATTTGCAAGGGGAATGGAGAAAAGTCACAGGCAAAGAAAATGGATGTCTGTGTGTATATGTAGTGTGTGTGTGTATATATATACACATATATATGTGTATATATGTGTGTGTGTGTGTGTGTGTATATTTATATATATCCTTTATATATTCATAATGGTAACCACATGCTAAAGTTTCAGAAATGAAGTATATAACATAAAAGAAGAAAGAACAGAGGTAAATCCCACAAAACCCAACAAAATAAAGAAAACAGAAATACAAGGACAAGTGTGCAATGGAAACAATGAGATACCAGAAGCAAAAGATAAAATGGCTATAAGACCTCATATTTCAATAATCACCCTAAATGTAAATGGACTGAACTCACCAATAAAAAGACACGAAGTAGCAGATAGAATAAAAAAACATAACCCAACCATGTGTTTTCTCCAGAAGATCATCTCAGTTCCAAAAACAAATTACAGACTCAAAGTGAAAGGTTGGGAAGTGATATTTCAAGCAAATGGCATTCAGAGAAAAGGGGGAGTAGCGGTACTAATATCAGATGAAAATAGACTTCAAAATAAAAAAAAAAGTAAAGAATGATACTGAGGGACACTTTCATAATGATAAAGGAAGACATAACACTTATTAATATCTATATTTCTCAATCAGGAAGCCCCAAAATAGAACTAACAGGACTATGGGAGAACATACCAAACACTATCACAGTAGAGAACCTAAATATCCGACTGTCACATATGGACAGATCATCCAAACAAAAAATCAATAAGGAAATAACATCCTTAAATGATATATTAGACCAACTGGACATAATTGACATTTACAGAGCCTTTCATCCAATCTGCTGCTTATACAATTTTCTCTAGTCCACATGGAACATTCTCAAGTATTGACCACATACTCGACTGAGATATAGTCTCAACAAATATAAGAGAGTTTGAAATCATACCAACCATATTCTCTGTTCATAATGCTTTGAAGCTAGAGATCAATGGTAAAAAGAAGGAACAGCCACAAATACATGGAGATTAAACAACACACAACTGAAGAATAATGGGTCAGAGTAGAAATAAAAAGAGAGATCATAAATACATAGAAACAAATGATAATGATATTCAACATATCAAACTTTTGGGACATGGAAGAAGCGTTTATAAGAGGAAAGTTGATATCATTACAGGCCCCTTCCAAAAACAAGAATGATCCCAAATAAACAACCTAGCACTTCATTCTTAAAAATCTAGAAAAGGAAGAACAAATAAACCCTACACTCAGAAGAAGAAAATAAATAATTAAAAATTAGAGCAGAATTAAATAAAATTTGAAAACAGAAATAATGGAAAAAATAAATGCAACAAAGAGCTGATTCTTTGGGAAGGTTATAAGAATTGACCAACTCCTGGTTAGACACTAAAGAATAAATAGAAAGGACACAAAATAAAACAAAATCAGGGATTGGAGTGGGGAAATTATGACAGATACCACAGAAATAGAATCATAACAAGAATATTATGAAAAAGTATATATAACACCAAGTTTAATAACCTAGATGGAAAAACCAGTAGTTATAAAAAATACAACCTTCCTAGACTGAATCAAGAATAAACAGGAATATCTAAGTAGCAGCATTGGAAATTGAAACAATCATCAAACCCTACCAAAAAGTAAAAGTCCTGGGCCAGCTTGGATTCACCAGTGAATTCTTTCAAACATTTAAAGATTTAATACTCTATTATCTCCAATTTTCCCCAAACTGTCATTTATGAAGCCAGTATTACCCTGATACCAAAACCTGTAAAGATAACACACACACACAGACAACCAACACACACACACACACACACACACACACAACTAACAGATCAATATCTCTCATGAACACAGATGCAAAAATCCTAATAAGACATTAGCAAAGTAAATCCAACCATATTAAAAAGATTATGAATATCCACGATCAAGTGGGCTTCATCCAAAGAGGGCAGGGATAGTTCAACATAATGCAAATTGTTAATGTGATACACCATATAAACAAATTAAAACTAAAAATTATAGCGATCATATAAATTGATGCAGAAAAAGCTTCACAAGACACAACATCCAATTTATGATCAAACACTTGACATAATCAGTATAGAAGGAAAAATACTTTAGTATAATAAAGGCCATATATGGACAAACCCTCAACCAACATTATACTTAATGGTGAAAACTAAACCTTTCCTCCAGATCAGGAACAAGGCAAGGACTGTCCACAATCACCACTGTTATTCAGCATAATTTTGGAGGTCCTAGTGAGTGCAATCAGGCAAGAGAGAAGATATAAAAATCATCCAAATAGGAAATGAAGAAGTCAAACTGTCATAATTTTCAGATGACATGATTCTTTATTATAGAAAACCTAAAGACTCCACAAGAACCTACTAGACACACATAAGCAATACAGTAAAGTTCTGGATACAAAAATCAATGTTTCAAAATCCATAATGTTCCTGTACTCTGATAACAAAGTGTCAGAAAAAGAAGTGTAGAAAATAATTTCTTTTGCAACTACTCAAAAGAATAAAATACCTAGGAATAATTTAATGAAACATGAAGGACCTATATAGAAGAAACTACAAGGACTGTTATTAAAAGAAATCAAAGAAGATACAAAGAAATGGAAAGATATTTCATGTTCTTGGATTGCAAATACATATAGTTAAAATGGCCTTATTACTTAAGCATTCTACAGATTTAATGCAATTCCCATCAAAAATCCCATTGACATTTTTTTAAAGAAATAGAACAAAAAATATCAGATTTTGAATGAACGCACAAAAGACCTTGAATTCCCAAAAGACATCCTGAGAAAGAATGAGGCTGGAGGCATCACCCTGTTCAACTGTCAGTTTATACTGAACAAAAGTCGACAGTAATCAAAACAGCATGGTATTGGCGGAAAAACAGGACTCTCACACCAGTGGAACAGAATCAAGATTCAGAAGATAAACCCATGTTTATATGTACAAAAATATTCAACCAAAAAAGCCAAAAAATATACAGTGGAGAAGAAAGACCTCTTCAAGAATGGTGCTGGGAAGCTAGAAAAAGTCACCTACAAAGAATGAAACTAGACGTTGTCTATCATCACACACCAAAATTAACTCAAAAAGGATCAAGGACCTGAATATAAGACCTGAAACAATAAAATGTATAAAAGAAAACATAAGAACTAAACTCAGGGACCTGGGAATTAAGGAGGATTTTGTGAATTTGATCTCAAAAGCAAGGGAAGTAAAAGCAAAAATCAATGAATGGGACTACATTAAAGTAAAAAGCTTCTGCACCGCAAAAGAAAATCATCAACAAGGTAAAGAGACAACCATCTAAATGGAGAAAATTTATTTTCAAGCAACTCCTCTTGATAAGGGCTTAATATCCAAAATATACAAAGAACTCATATGCCTCAATAACAACAAAACAACAACAACAACAACAACAACAACAACAACAAATGATCAAATCCAAAACTGGGCAGAGGACTTGAACAGACACTTCTCCCCAGAGGACATATAAATAGTCAACAAATATATGAAAAGATGCTCAACATCACTTGCTGTTAGGGAAATGCAAATCAAAACCCTACCTGTTAGAATAGCTAAAATCAATGGTTAAGTAATAACAAACGTTGGAAAGGATGTGGAGAAAAGGAACCCTCTTACACTTGCTGGTGGGACTGTAAATTGGTACAGCCACTATAGAAAACAGTAAAGAGGTTCCTCAAAAAACTAAGAATTGATCTACTATTTGATCCCTCTTCTGGGTATTTACCCCAAAGACTTGAAAACTCATATCCAGAAGATATTTTCACACTGATGTTCATAGTAGCATTATTCACAGTCGCCAGGACATGGAAGTAACAAAGTGTCCTATGATAGAAGATTGAATAAAAGAAGTGTGGTACATAAATACAATGAATATTACTGAGCCATAAGAAGAGATGAAATACTGCCATTTGCGACAATATGGATGGACCGCGAGATAATTATGCTAAGTCAATAAGCTGTATAGAAAAAGTTGAAAACCACATGATATCACTCATATGTGGATATAAACCTAAAAGCAACAAATAGACAGGACAAAACAAACAAAGACTCATGGGTATGGACAATAAAACTGATGGTTACCAGAAGGTAGGGTGGAGGGAGGAGTGGAAGGTAGACAAGCGCATAGAGGATCAAATATGTGTTCACAGAAGAAATCTAACTGTGAGAGGTGTACACCCAGTGTAACTATATATATGCCTTAACTGTTAAAGTGTTACAGCTGAAACCGTATTGGTTTTTGTTAACCAATGTCATCATTAAAAAAAGAAATTTTTAAAAGATATATAAAGACAAATTACATTATTGGCATGTGTTGTAAAATACAAAGTACTATACAACTGGGCTATTATAATTATTATTATATTTTTCTAAGCATTTTAATTATCTTGGAAAGAGAGTTACAGTTATCAATTATTTGAAGTAATTCCATCATTCCTGTTAGAAAGGACTTCAGCTTAGTCTTCAAAGCAAGTGTTAGATTTGGCCCAGGTTTTCTTTGACTTGGCCAGGATTCCTTCAGTGATAGTATCATATATATTCCTGATCTAAAAAATTGACCAATTGTGGGCACAAAGAGGAAATCACTTTGTTTTCACTAGGTAATAGGGTAGCTCTCTTTGGTTGCACAATTGGGGCTTTTGTAATAATAGTTGCTTGCTGTGATTTCCAAGGAGTGAGTTAGATGAACCAGTAGAGAGCTGCTCTGAATTGAAAAGATCATACCTGACATGAGCCATTTCAATATAAACATCCTGTTCTTCCTCCTCTTAAAGGAGGAGATTTTATTAAGATCATCTGCAATTTACCAAAAACTTAATAATATGTGTGGATGGTAGAATGGCCCTTGCAAAAATAAATGTCGGGTGAGGAAAACCTGCCAGGAATTACAGAATCATAAAATGTAAGAAAGAAAGATCCTTCTAGAACAGTGTGTCTCCAAGCTTTTTGGCGCCAGGACTAGTGCTCCTATGAGATTTAATGCCTGACTATCTGAGGTGGAGCTGAAGTGGTGATGCTAGTGCTGGAGAGTAGCTGCAAATACAGATGAAGCTTCACTCACTCACCGGCAGCTCACTTCCTGCTCTACGGCATAGTTCCTTAACAGGTCACAGACCAGCACCAGTCTGTGGCCTGGGGGTTAGGATCCCTGCTTTAGATATTATGGAGTCCATTTTCCTCATCTCAACAGGTGAAGATAATAACATCCAGAGGGAGGAAGCGACTTATTCAAGATCACACAATAAGCTTAATGACAGAGCTGAAACTGGAAGCCACATATTCCACAAAGCTCCATACTTCTGTTTACTGTTATTCCTCTACATTAGTTTATATACATTAAGTTATATGCTTGAAACTTTTTAAAGTAGTGATAGCAATTTTTAGTGTCATTCTCTTAAATTTGAAAAGCTGCCTCTAATCCACTAGGAGCTGAACAGCTGGAATGTCCCCCACTATTTATTCAGAATCAGGCATTTACAGGTTTTAAAGTAATCAGTTTGCATACCTTAAAATTTCTGCCATTTCCATATAGTCAAACAATCATTCATCACCTACATACTACACAGATTTCCAAGCTGTTTAAGTATCAGGAAAATTAAGAGACCACCAGCTTCATAAGCAGTTAGGTGCATGGTAGGATATAACATAGAGTACAAATTGAGTGGAATTTACGTTTCTAGTGTAGATAACTGACAGGGACCTTGAACAAGTTCACATACCCTGCCTCTGTCAAATAGAAACTACAGTACTAGCAACATGTCTATGTTCCCGGTGTGATCCTCCCTTTCACTCTTAGATTACATTTACCTCAACTAGAACTTTTACTCCATCCAACACCACCTCTTTAACCTTCAAAACACTGTCCATTGAATTTTTTGGTTCTCTTGAAGACCTTTTTCCTGCTTCTTTTTTTTACCCACTTTAGTCAACTTTTCCAAATGGTTTGTTTGTAGTGGACTCCTCCACACGTCTCTGGGCTGCCTCCAACTCCTGAGAGTCTATCAGTCAATTTTGCTCTATATGTCAGATTTACCAGGTTAGGACTTGAGGACATTCTGATGTACCCATAATCCTGAGTATCTGGGTTCAGGTTCCCTGGATCCTATACCTAACATTCTATTCTTTGGTGACTTCCTTTTGAGTGGCGTAGACCATGAAAATGATTGAATAATATTTATATAGCAGGATTGGGTGATCTGGAGCTATGTAACTTAGAAGCATTTTAGGTTTTATTGTGTGTGTGTGTGTTGTGTGTGTGTGTGTGTGTGTGTAAGCAACAATTTAATCTTCCTTACTTTGAGAAAAGAGATAGAAAATGCTTTTTATAAATTGGCTGTGTCAAGCAAACTGCTTTAAGAAACCACAACACTAACTGTAATTTAAGACAAAGGAAAATGCATGAACTAAATCCATCAGTTAACCTGTTGTATTGCTCTTCTGAGAATCAGGGGTGCTATCTGTGACTAGGAGTGCCTCACTATTTTAGCTAAAACTTCCTTTTCTTCATGTATTTTTCCTCAGCTCTCTAAGTCATTTAAAGTCCTAAATTAGGCTGTTGTTGAACATTTTAAGATTCCTTAAAAGCTTCCTGTGGACATACTATAATAATTCAGCTCCTCAGAAAACTGGTTAATGAAGTGAGCTAATACTGGTAGCCTATAGGAAGCAATGATTCTCTTGAGCTTTCTAGTTCTAGTTGAAGTCACTCAGTTGGTGAATTCTTCAACCCTTTTGAGTCACTTAACAGGTCACTGTAACCATGGTATCGAGGGTTCACTTTGGTAGGCAGGGTGGCCCTAAACAAAAAATGGCCCAAATATGGAGTAGGAAAATTCTCAAACCAAGTAGAAAAAAATAGGAATTTCCAGTGATATCTCCAAGCCAATTTTGATCTCATCTTTGAGAGCAGCAACTGGTAATGTAACCTGCATTCATCTAAGAGAGCAGAAGAAACAAGATTAGATTAAGTTTCAGCAAACATGAGGACTTTGGTCTCCTCTCTTTAGTACTTTAGTAGAGCAGGGCTCAGTAAACTACAACCTGTGTGTGAAATCAGGCCTGTTTCTATAAATAAAGTTTTATTGTAACATAGTTTTTGTAACATAGTCATGCCAATTGTTTACATATTGTCTCTGGCTGCTTAGCACTGCAGGGGCAAAGTATAGTAGTTGTGACAGACGCCACATACCCACAGAGCCTAAAATATTTTCAATCTAGCCCTTGTACAGAAAAGTTTGCCAACCCTGGTCTAGATTTAAAAACTGGGACTTTAATGGAATAAAACATCACTTGGTTTGCAATTTCAAGTAAAAGTAATTTGTAAGGTATATAGTTACAATTCCATCAATTTTTAAAATATAATTTTGCTGTGCATGCTTTTTAAAATCCAAAGAGGAAATATAGATGTAAAGAAAGATATGAAAATCACTCACAATCACAATGCCCATAGAGAACACCTATTAATATTTTGGTGTATACCTTTTCTAGATTTTGGTCAGTGTGCGTACTTTTAAAATGAAAACAATGAGTAATATGTTATATAAAGTCGTACCTCCTTATTCATGGTTTCATTTTCTGTGGTTTCAGTACATATGGTCATACCATGGTCCAAAAATATTAAGTGGAAAATTACAGAAATAAACAATTCCTATTTTAAATTGTATGCTATCTGAATAGTGTGAGGTGGTGCTGTTCTACTTTGTCCCACCAAGACATGAATCATCCATTTGTCCAGTACATTCATGTTATATATGCTACTTACCAGTAGTCACTTAGTAGCCATCTCAATTATCAGATTAAGTGTGTGAAGTATTGCAGTGCTGTGTTCAAGTAACTCTAATATAGTAGTCTAATGCTGTGTCATAATGCCTACATCATTTACCTCACTTCATCATTTCAGCAATTGTATCATCTCACATCACAACAGTAAGAAAAGGAGTGAATACAGTACAATAAGATATTTTGAGAGATAGAGAGACCACCTTCATATAACTTTATTACAGCATATGTTATAATTGTTCTGTTATTGTTAGTTGTTATTGTTATCTCTTACTGTGCTTAATTTGTAAATTAAGCTTTATCATAGGGATCTCTGTCCAGGAAAAAAAAAATAGTATATATAGTGTTTGGTACTATCTGTGATTTCAGGCATCCACTGGGGCTTTTGGAAAATATCCCCCACAGTAACAGAAGATGACTATAGTGTTTTAGCCTGATTTTTTCACTTATTAATGTATCTTGGCATCTTTCCATGTCAGTAAACAAAAGATCTACATCATTATTTCCTGCTGGCTACAAAGTTGTTCATTTTATAATATAGCATTTAATTTATTTAAGCAATCTCTATTATTGGAAAGTTGGGATGTTACTAGTTTGTTTTTCCACACAGGGGTGTGGAGCCAGCCTGTTTTGCATCTCTTCCTCCTAACCAGTCTCTTCTATGTGTCTCCAGTTGTAGGACTTCAGACAACTCCCAATTGTGTCTATGCTGTAGTTTTGGCTGTAATTTGATGTGATTGTGAGAGGAGGCAATTATAGTTGTTTACCTACTCTGCCATCTTGATGAAAACTACCATTTTCTTAAAGAGAGTAATCATTCTGAGGCTATCATCACAATAACCACTTCCCTTTTGGAGCATCCAAGCTATAGAACTACAGGCATATTTGGATTAGTTATATGATCATAATCCCATTGAGTCTCATGGCCTAAACAGTCCTCAGATTCCAGTTGTCTCTCTGTATAGCAGTATCTTTCCTTTTTATTGAATGAATTCAGTAGCGAGAGGCCACCACTGTTCCAATTAATTTTCTTGTACTGGAAGCAAGACAGAGAAGTCATCTTCTGCCTCTGAAAAAAAATAGATTGTTCTTGTTTCTTCAGAAGTTGTCCCTGGGAAAAAATTTGTCCTTCCTACCTGCACTTTTTTCCTAGAAGTATCTTTTTACCTAGGAATCATCTTGCTTTGAAATCTGGAGAAGAAGTTAACTGTATTGATCTGGGAAAATCAAGAAAGAGAAACCACACAGTAATTTAAAACAGAGAAAATTTAAATACAAAAGTATTAAATATAACAGAGGTTTGGATAGTAAGAAGTAAAGAGAACTGTCAAGATGTAGGAATAGCAGATACGAGGAGCAGCTCGCTTTCCCCTAGGCTGAGTTTGACACCAAAGAACAGTTCTCTCCAGGATGAGAGCTGACTTATTGGAAAAGTTGTTGTTCACTGGTTAGCAGAGAAATTGCTTGTGGTTCTGTGCCCAGTGAACTTTGTGATTCTGCCTCCTGGAACTTTCTAGAAATCTTCCCTGTGCAATTCTGGGAAATCCACTCACTATCGGAAAGCTTTCACAGGGTTGTATCTCAGCATAGATGCTCTACTACAAAACCCTGAGGAGGAGTACTGGGAGAAAACTGCTGAGTGCTGTTTATCACCACATACCAGCGAAACTGAAAAGCTGGAAAAAGCTGCAGACACTACAGATCTTGGTGCTAGGAAGCTTGCATGTGCTAATGGAGCTAGGCACTGGGGGATGTAGGTGCTGGCACTTCAGGAGCCTGCCAAAGGTAAGCTACCAGTACACTGGAACCAGGAAGAAAATGCCCCTTCCTCTTGAAATATCTCTCTTTTGTTTCTACTGACAAAGCTTGACACTGTTCCAGGTTGATAAAGGTAAAATAGTTAAAGGGCCCAGAACCCTTTTCACAGTGCAAGCAACAAGCGATGACTTTGGAGCTAAGAGGCAACCAATCCAGCTCAGATAATAGTAACTCTTTTAACAGTGTTAGCTTGTAGCCCCAGCTCATGTTCTAAGAGGTCTCTCTTCCTCTTATAATTTGGGCTTGAAGGGATAGAAAATCAGTTACCCTTTGTCTCCCTATGTCTTTCATCACTCCTCCCCATAGCTGTGTCACCAGCCCCAGGAGAAAAATAGAAGCTTTATCTATAGCTTCACTACTTGACCTTTCCTTCTCTGACTTCCAAGTTCAGATTACCTTCAACTCTCTGTCCTTCACCTACCTTCATTGTACCAGTTGAGATGAGGACAAACATTTACTGAATGTCTAACATATATCAGATTGCAAATAGAAGTGGCAGAGTTTAGTGGTTAAGAGCATGGTATTTGGAGTCAGGTTTGGATTGGAATCTTCTTTCTGCCACTTACCGTGTGTGATCTTCAACAAGTGCTTAATTTCTTTGAACCACCATTTCTTAAACTGTACATGGAGATAGCCATACCTGCAACTCAGGAATGTTGTGAGGATTATGCATAATTAATGACCAAAGATTATGCCTGACACTTAAGGTCAAAAAATAAAAGAAACCTGGGTTCAAAATCTTGGCCCATCTTTTACTAGTTGTGAAGCCTTGCAAGTTACTTCAACTTCCAAGACTCAGTTTGCTCCTCCATAAAATGAGAGTATAATAATTCCTGCCTCATAAAGATTATTGTAAAGATAAAAAATTCACGTGAAATGCTTATTGCAGTGATTTAGGCAAGAGAAGGTACTCATATTGTTGTTAGTTATTTGTAGAGGTGTGCCCATAGGCACACCATGAAGCTTTATGCTATATACTTTATATCTGTTCATTTAGTTTACGCCTTATTTCCTTGTTCTCCCTCACATCCACTGCAGCCTTCTGACACCAATATTCTTGAGCTGGACTGCCTGCTGCTCTAGTGAGCAAACTGAGATTCAGGAGCCAGATACTTCCTTTCAACCCTGAGACCCTCTTCAGATGGAGACAGAAGAGCTTAGATATTTATTCTGGTTTATGAAAAAAAGGTCTCCATACTTTGGCAAATAACTAATTCCTTAGTAGTTACACAATTTCTTCTTTGAAGTTGACCACACACCAAGGAAGAAAGCCCTTACAGACTTCTAAATCATCCTAAAATTGAGTCTCATTCCCACTTCCAGTATCAGAGAGATAGTGGAGATAAAAGGAAAATGAGACAAAATCTTGTTGAAAAGAGCAAGTTTTTCGAATGTTAGTGCAATGTGTCCCTTGCAGGCTTCAGACCAAGTGACATGTACAAACTCCTCCTTTACTACAGACATTTTAAGTGCATCCAATTAGCCACTTATACTCATATATAAATATTTTGTGGACTATTGCATAAGTGAAATCTCTAGGTAAGACATCTTTATTTGTGTTGGAGCTCACACAACTTAGCAGGAGGCATGGTGGACATGAAAATTGGAAAAATTCTGTAACTGTTCAGTCTATCCCACTGCTCATACGTATCAGAGTTCTTCTATGCTGTAAACCTCCAGCCAATAGTTTCCTGAAAAAATGTTCCACATGAATTTGAGAAGAATATATATTCTGGTTTGGAGTAAAACATTCTAAAAATGTTAATTAATCCATCTGGTCTACTGTGTCATTTAGGGTTTCTGTTCCTTATTGATTTTCTGTCTGAAAGACTGTCCTTTTGGTGTTAATGGGGTGTTAAAGTACCCTACTCTGGACTGTATTACTGTTAACCTCTCCTTTTATGTTGGTCAATAATTACTTATATATGTAGGTGCTCATATGTTGAGTGCATATATGTTTACTAGGGTTATGTCCTTTTGTTGTATCAATATTCTTTATCATTATGTAATCCCTTCTTTGTCTCTTTATTATAGCCTTTGTTTAAAAGTCTGTTTTGTCTTGATAAGATTGCTATCTAAGCTTTTTTAAAATTTACATTTGCACAAAATTATCTTTTTTTCCATTCCTTTACCTTTAGTCTGTGTGTATCATTTGATCTGAAGTGGGTCTCTTGTAGGCAGCATGTGTATGGGTCTTTGTTTTCTTATCCATTAAGTTACCCTATGTCTTTTGATTGCAGCATTTAATCCACTTACATTTAAAGTGATGACTGATAGGTACATATTTGTTGCCATTTTATTATGCTTATTTATGGTATCCACCCCTGCCTTTTTTTACAGATGTCCCCTTAACATTTCTTGTAAAACTGGCTTGTTTGTGATTAATTCCTTTACCTTTTTCCTGTCTGGGCAGCTCTTTATCTCACCTTCAGTTTTAATTGATAGCCTTGCTGGATATAATAGTCTCAGTTGTAGGTTATTATTTTTATCACTTTGAATATTTCATCCAATCCCTTCTGACCTGCAAAGTTCTGTGAGAAATCAATTGACAGTTTTATGGGAGTACCCTTATAAATAACTAGCTGCCTTTCTCTTGCTGCTTTTAGTATTCTCTTTTCTTAACCTTTGGCTTTTAATGATGCGTGTCTTTGTGTGTGGGTCTGTTTGAGGTCCTCTTATTTGGGACTCTTTGCAGTTCCTGAACTTGTATGTCTATTTCCTTCACCAGGTTACAGAAGTTTTTCTGTTATTATTTTTTCAACTAGATCCTCAATCCCTTGTTCTCTTCTTCTCCTTCTGTACCCCTATGATGCAGATGTTGGTACATTTGATGTTGTTCCAGAGGTCTCAAACTATCCTCATTTTTAAAAATTCTTTTCTGTGCTCTGATTGGGTTGTTTTCTGCTACCTTATTTTCCAACTCACTGATTCAGTCCTCCATTTCATTTAATCTATTGTGATTTCTCTGGTGTATTATTTTAGTTATTGTATTCTTCTTTTCTGCCTAGTTCTTTTTTTATGGGTTCTATGTCCTTTTTTATGCTTACTTTCTCTCTGTTGAAGTCCTCACTAAGATCATCATTCTTCCCCTAAGTTCATTGATCATCCTTATAACCAGTGTTTTGAACACTGTCTCTGATAGGTTTGCTTGCCTCCATTTTGTTTGTGTTTTTTTCCGGAATTTTCTCCTGTAATTTCATTTTGTGGCACATGTCTTTGTTTTCTCATTTTAGTTGCCTCTTTGCTTCATTTCTAAATGTTTTTTATATCTCCCAGACTTGGCCAGGTGATCTTATGTAATTAGTGTCCTCTGTGTCCCAGTGGTTTTGTCTCCCTGATCGCTTGTGCCAGGGGCTCTGGACATGTTCCTTGTGTGGCTATATGTGTTGTCCTATTGTAGCTAAACCTTGATTACTGTTAGCATGTCAGAGAATGGTATTGACTCAGGCTGACTGGCTGTGGGGATTGGCCACACTTACAGGGGATGACCTGCTGTATTGGGGCTGATCCCATGAAGCGGGATTTGCCCCAGCAGTCTCATGTACCGGTTGATACCACCCTTTAGTGTGCCACTTATGGACTAGTCAGTGGTGGTCTGTTGTGGACTGATTCCAGCCTCGTGTGTGCTGGTTCTTTGGCCCCTTGAGAGAGGCTCCATGTAGGCCGAGGTCAGCTGCTGTCTTGGATTGCTAAGGCCTACCTGGTAAGAGCTACAAAGTTATCCACAAATGGTTGCCTGCTGTGCTGGAACTTGAAAGGCAAGTGGGAGAGAAGGTCAATTACCCTTAGTACCAGGAGCTTAGCAAAAGGACCAGTGCACCTCAAGCCTCCACAGTTGGAAGAGCTTTTGGGTAGTTACATAAGCCCAGGGAATCAGAGGTATTAAGCAAGCAAATTTCACTTGGCCAATGCAAAGTCAGGTTTCATGTCAGTACTGACTCTGTAATCTTCCTGTAAAAGTCTCAGATTACAGCAAGGCCAGCCACCATCCACCTCAGGCCCACAGACCCATACAATCTGTCCAAGAGATACTGCAGCTTAGACTTGCATCAGTGGCCCTGCCACCAAATGTCTCCCCCAAAATGTGTGACCCACACGTGGGCCATGTGAGCTTGCTGCCTATGAATGAATTTGTGACCCAGGGAAGCTCAGGGTAGGGTTGGCTGCCCCAGGCAACAAGCCCTCCATGGGGAATTTGTGGGTCAGATGAAGGCAGGGTCCCAGAAGACATGGGGTAGAATGGCCAATTTACCAGGCCAATGCAACTTCAAATTGACCATGTGGAGGAAGGGTTAAACACAGGCAATCTGATGCCCATCTGTAAACTACCCAGAGGGTCCAGCAAAGAATAATGGTGGCCATCCAGCAGCCCTCACTCCAGTGCCACATACCTTAGTCTTTCTTCGCATGTCTCTTGTTCTTTCTGAGCTGCTGACCTTCCGCCACAACCCAAGGTGAGTGTCTGCGAGTGAGTGAGTCCATGCCTGCACCCTTTAAGGGTGACTTCTGGGTTTTCAGGTTCCATCCATCTCACCTAGATGGCCAGAATCCCCACTGATTTTACAGCCAGATTTTGTGGTACCACCTCTTCCCGAGACTGGAACCCCAGCCCGGGGAAACCCCTTTGCGGGTCTAGGACCCCTTGTTTTTTCAGGGTCCTCTGTAGCTGTGCTCCCCTCTCGGTGCTCAGCCAACCACGTGTGGGTGCAGAACCAGCCCACTGTGCATCTCTGCTCCTCCTACAGGTCTCAATGTGACTTTTTCTTTATATATTCAGATGTATGTGTTATGATCAGCTAGACTTCAGGTGGTTTATCCATGTTGTTTTGTTTTACAATTTGGTTTTAATTTTAATGTGGTCCTGGAAGGAGGTGAACCCTGCTTTTGCCTAGCTCGCCATCTTGACTGGAACTCTCCTAGCCATTAGTTTCAATGTATATTCTATAGGCACTGCCTCTGCTTTACAAAGAAATTTTATACATAAGGAAAGAGCTTTGTTTTTTTAAGAGATCTCCTGTTACACTTGATAAGGATTAAAGGGCCCATTTCTGGGATATTTCCTTGGAACTCACAAATAAATAATGTAACAAGTCCTCTGCCTTGGAGCTACTGTGCAACATGCCACTTTAAAAACTGTTCATTAGTGTGTTTCCCAAGTTCCTCATCTGTGCAGCTAGCAACTTGAGAAGTGTCCCAAGATTTAGTGAGGTAATATACATGATGATCCTGAGACTTGATATTTGAACATACATGTGTGAGAATACCTACTTTTCTTATTTTATTATTTTTTGATTGTATTATTTTTTTTTATTCTTACTTATTTAATGTTATTACTGAGAGAATTCAGGTTTGACTCCCCAACACCAGGGTATGTCAAATACCTCATGCTCAATATCATTACTTAGATATTGCCTTGAAGCAGAAATTATGATTCTGACCTTCACCCTTTCACCCAGCCTGATAACTAAAGAACTTTGCAATAACATCTAATTACAACTAGTATTGCTGCAACCATCACCTCTAGAAAGAGGAATTAGTCATCTTGCCAATTTCTCATATGTCCTATCCAACTTACAAGCAATGTCACTAGCATTCCTGCAAAGTAAAAATTAACAATAAATGGCAAAGAAGCTATACCTTAAAACAAAGCCTTGAAACCCAGCCTGTCCCCGGAGTAGAGAAGCAATTGCTACTTATTGTGACAGCAGGCCCCAGTGAGTGGACATGTACAGTTGGGGATAGGTGACAATGAGGTGCTTAAGCAGCTACTATGTGTTGAGGTAGAGTTGATCTATCACTCAGAAACTTGGATATTGGACTAGAATAACAGGATTTTTTTAAAGGGCACAAAAACATAGACTCTTTATTTTCACTATTACTTCTAATGGTTGGTAGAGAAATTCCCTGTTGTCCAGCCTGCCATTTTTTTTCCAACAATTTTATGCTTTCTTTACTCAAGCAAGAAGACTCAAAGACAACTACTCAGTCTCCATCATTATGTCTCTCTTCCCAACTAGCTCTGCCTGACACTCCTTTTATTGCATGAGGTTAAAAAGCTATAGATGTTGGGATCTGTTTTTTTCTTTTTCTGAAAATACCACCGAGAAGCAATTTAAATAATAATTCTTTAAAGTAAAAGGACCATGTTTAACAGATAAAAAGTGATTAGCAGATTATCCCCTGCAGGAAAAACAGTATAAGAGTATATTAAATATTTGTATAGGAAAGGATGTTGCACTTGGCTTTAATATAAGAATAACTTTGATCATAAAGGTTTTATTTAACATTAATACAGATTACTTCAAGAGACTACAACTTTGGGTAGGAGTATTTGTTCACTTATGCTGCACATTCAGGTGGAAATAGGTCCTAACCTCCAGGCTGATATTCGGCCAGTGTACACTGATGGTCATATCATTTTTAAAATGTTGAAAAGCCTCTGTACTTGCTGGCAAATAGGTATTAGCCAGGAGCCCCTAAATGATCACCTGCAACCCAGCCAATAAATAATCCAGATCCCCCTAAATGACTACACATCACCCAGACACCCAGATCCTCCTGGTACCTCCAGGCTACCCTACAGTCAACAACATGGATTGACATCTGCTCAACAATGGGGTCTCCCAGATCCTACCCCAGTGCTTAGGTTTGGTGTCCAATTCTGTTTCATTGCTCATGCTGTACTGGTGTTTGAATATTTTAAATATCATTTTTGGTTGCTCTGATCTTATTACCATGATCAGAGGTCATTATTATAGATAGGATCAACCAGCTTACCAGGGACCACTAGTAGAGTTTATTGTTCTTATGTAGACTAAGTTCAGTCAGTTTGAAAGAAGAAATTAGTATGGAAATATTTGCATAATTAACTTAGGAAAATGTTTATAAAAGTTGGAGAAAGAATTCTACTTTAAAAAAAACTTATGTGAACCATAATTATTGTCAGACACTACAATGCTGTCAGCAGACTAAAGAAGGTAAAAATAGATAGCACTTTAGGCACTGTACTGGCTATTTTTCATTCACTATGCCATATCTTCGGAGCAACGTTAACAATATATAAGATACCATCCCTACCCTCAAAATTCTTCCAATCCATCAAGCGAAAATGTTGCAGGCACCCAGTTAACTATTCATATTAATAAAAAATGCTGATAATGATTTAGAGAATCACATTAGTGCTAGGTGCTCTTAGAAAGGTACATGTCAGCATACTTTCTATATGGTACAAGAGAACTGGAAATGTTTAGTTCCTGTGAAAAAAAATAAGAGGGGATTCACTAGACAAAACCAAATTATTCTGTGATATTAAATTAGTGTTAAAGAAAAAGTTAATTGAAACCAGTAGAATAATGCAAAACAGACCATTGAGGATTCCTTCTGCTTCTTATGATGGAAACAAATTGGATTCCTTTCATCATACTCTATGAAACGTATATTTGCTAATAGAATACAAATATCACTGATAAAGAAAGAAGAGCAGAGATTAATCATTATAATGTGTTCAAATAAAGAGCATCAGATTTCAGAAAGTTCTACATTATTATATCTAGGGCCTAAATAAAACCAATCAGGATTTCCCACTGCAAACAGGCCTTTATGTATAACATGTTCTTAAAGTTCAGTGACTAGAACACTGGTTCTCTTGGTAATTTCTAGAGTTAAGACTACTACTACAGAGGCTTTCTGGAAAACCTAACAGAGTCTCCTGTTTGAGATTTTTATTATAGCCATCTTGGGGAGGATGCATCTTCCTTAATTCATTGGTATCCATTGGCTTTCTTCATTTCTGATTAGCAATCTCCTGCTCCAGACTTCTACCACCAGCCAAAATGGGAAGGGGAATGCAGGGTGGCATGTCTTGTACCATCCCTAACACACTCAACTTCCGGTCACGCTGTGGGTTTATAGCACTTGCTGAATGGCTTCCCTATGTAAAGAAGCTCATAGGGATTGACGTTGTAACAGTGGGTGTAGTGGTAGGGGCTCCCTACATGTCAGACATCAGACTTCTCTTACTCTTTGCCTCATTCGCTTGAATCAGTTCTCACTGAGTGCCTACTGTGTACCAAGTGTAACCCCTTTTACTTTATTCCTTGAAGTTTATCTTCCTTTAATTTCCCACATGATTTCGCTAGTTCGCTTGTGTCCTGAAATGGGTCAACCTCAATTCTTCCCTCTGATGAGCTTAAGTGGAACTTAACAATTCCTGCTAATTGTACTGTGATTCTGTCAGTGAATACAGGTAATGGACTCTGGGTTAGATTGTAAGCAACAAATTAATTTTACTGCAAAGTTCAGGCTACTTCTCTTGGCATTCTGTTGTACTTGAAGATTAGTCATTTTATGCTTGACCAAAACATTCCTATCTGATCTGTATTTAAGAGATTTCAAGATATAACCAGATTAAAACCCAAGACATTAGGAGATAAAAATGCTTTAGTACTCCTACATTAAACTTAACATCTCATGCTCCCAAAGCAAATGTCTGCTCATCTTTTCCACCTAGCTGCTCAGGTCAGAAGAAATAAATATTTCTTCCCAAATGAGTTCTAAGCTTGCTTGTCTGGGAAATGCAGCCCCTGATGGGAATAGTAAAGTTTGGCTGAAAAAAAGACATTTCTATTCAGATAATGGCAGACACCTCCATCCTGGCTCCCTTCATTTGTCTTCCTATAACCATGGGCCTCTCTCTTCCAGCTCACCTCCATTGGCCACCCTGTTGTGAGTTCATGTACTCCTGATGTAGCTATCTAGTAATCTTGTCAATTCAAGTTTTACAAGTAACATCCATGTAATAACTTGCCATTTCTATTCCTGAAAATCCAAAGACAGGCTCTGTGACTATAACAGTAGCAATCCAGGCTATTGTCAGAGCTATAATACCTTAAAGCTTATAGGGGCTGAGGTCACAAACTTCTTATAGCATGACAGTTCCTTGGGAATAATTGTGGTCTTGTTTCAAATTTTCCTAAAAAGAATGGTAATGGTAATTTTCTATTCCAGAGAATAGGTTCTAATAGAGGGGAGCTATATTTTATTTACAATCCTGAACTTAATTATTCTCAGTGAGAAAATCACTAGTAGAATAGCGAAGCTCTGTAGCCTGTTGTTCCTTATAATTGTTCAGTTTTCATCTGTGACAGTCATATGGCCGACCCACTGTGTGCAGGACAATGTGTATGTTCAGTGGTTGGTGTTTTATAGAGTAATACACATCCCCTGCCCAAGTCTTCTACAGGTAGTTTTGTGTTTAAAAGACAAGACATGGTGAGATGTGTAGCCTGAGGCTGTGTAGCAGAGGAAAGTGGTGAGTGGAGTGACTTAGGTAGGCATCATCTGGAATATCGATGAATACAACAAAGTCACTGAAACAGATCTAAAATACTTTTTTTCCCAGGAAAATTCAATCCCACCTTTGGGGATAATACTCCATCTGGACAGACACACAAGTCAACACCTTAATTTCTGAAACAGAATGACATCTTAGTCATTTTACATGTCTATAACCTAAAGCATATGGACCTCTCTCAGCCCACAACACAAACCATCTGCCTTCCATGTGTTCACCAGAGCACTTCCTATCTTGAATTACCTGCCCTCTAGCTCTTAGCTGTATATAGGAATATGTCAACCAGATATGCTTACCTCAGAAGTGCTGTCTCCCAGGAAGAGGTTCCTATAAATGGAGTTGGTTCAAAATGACATGATCATGTTCAAATAATGACAGACACCTCTATCCTGATTCCTTTTAAATTCATTGTCCTTCTAATTACTTCATGCTCTTTCCTGTTCATCTACTTGGCAACTCCTACAAGAGTACATTCACTACTGATGGAAGTGTCTAATATACTTGTCAGTTTAAGTTCTACTGATGTTTCATGTAAGAACTACCAACATTTCAGTTTTTCTCATTATTTTTTTCTAATCAGTAGGACAAAGAGGATTGTCACTTTATAACTTAGAACTAAGGAGTTCTTGTTTTGTCTTTATTTTCTGTGTGAATTTGCTTCACTTCCACCTCTAAGTAAGTATAAGCTCTCTGAGGAGATGACTCTTTTCCTTTGTTGGGGGCTGCTCGGCTAAAATGGCTGCCTGACCAAAATGGTCACTGCAATACTTAAAGGCTTCTCTCTAAGGCCCGCGGTAAGCCTCCCGGATATCTCCGCTTTTGCTTCCCGCCAAAGGACTTTTCGGCGGGACTTTCTGTCCGGCTCCTTTTAGTTACGCAAGTATCGCCTGACTGCCCCTGGCCAATCAGCCCCGCCAACGCCAACATCACCTGATCCACGCGCCTATATAAGCCCGCAGCAAGCCTTAATAAACGAGACTACTGATTAGAAAGCCTGTCTTGTCTCCATTCTTTGCGCCGTCTTGTCTCCCTCCCCTACCCCGCTTCTGTCTTTAGGGCTCTGTTGACTGTCCCGCGGGCCGGGACATTCTTTTCATGTGTCCTTCTCAAGACACTCACAAAAAGCATAATAGAAGCTCATATAAGTACATTTTTTCATTTGTGAAGCTAGGAAATACTATCCAAATGGATTATAACTGCTTTCTGAAGTCCAGTATAGCTCTCTCTCAAAGTAAAATTTTACTGAGATCGGATTGTATTCTACCAGAAGTAAAAAATGTACTCGCAGCCTCTGTGTTTTGAGCTATAATCAGAAATTCCAATGTAGTGGCTTAAGGAATCTAACACTTTTCACTGTAAGCTGAAAGAGTGACTGAAAACTCTGATCCATTGCATTCAGTAGTCACTGACATTGTTGAAAGAACAGCTGAAAGTATTTTGCCTCTGTACCTTGGCTCCCTTTATAGTCCATATTCTGTTATTTGAATGGTGATGCAGCCCCTGCTAATTTTAACCTCTCCATGCCTCCCTGTTTTCTTCAAACACTCCATCAATATCAATCTGCCTTCCAGGGCATGCTTTGAGAAAATAATGCTGATACGAGAACGTTCTCTATGGGAAAATATTGAATGACAGTTGTTTTGTAGCCATAAAAGGAGGGGGCACTCAGCAGTAGTTGGGGGCCATGTTTAGCCACCCAACCAACCACTACCGTTAGTACTCAGATTAATTCTAATGCATCATAGTAATGCAGCTTGTAATCCACATGTTGGGGGTTAATTTATCATCAGGTTGGTGATTGTTAGTAATAACAAGCAGTTTGAACGTATATAGAACATAATTGTACACTCCTCTTGTTTTCTTCCTTTCATTGATTATAAGTCTAATTTTTAACACCCTTTTGCCTATCCTATATTTTTTGCCTTTACACTGCATATTATAGTATTTTTAAATTAATTAATTTATTTTTATGGAGATAGTTAACAAAATCTAATAAGTTTCAGCTGTACATTTTAACAGTAAGGAATATATATATTTACATGTGTGTGTTCACCTCCATAGTTAGATTTCTTTCTGTCACAACATATTTTGACCCTTTTACCTCCAGTGCACAATCAGTTAGCATGTGGTACTTATATAGTATTGTTTTTTAAATTATTTTTAAATAAGCTTAGTGTCTCAGTGAACAGCTAGAACACAGGCAACTGTTTTAGAAAGGCAGTTTAAACAGCCAAATCCAATTTAAGAATGGTGGTGGATTTTATCACTCAGCTTGATTAAATGGACCTCATTCCCTCTTTATTGAGTTTCTTTCTTAAATGCATGTGCATAAAAGCCCTTGCCTCTCCCATTAACCTTTTTGGCTGGTGTTAACTCATTCTGACATTGTTGCCATAGCTGCAGCCACCTCTCAGCTGGAGCTCCAGTGCTAGGCTCTGAATAGGCTATGCAGGATCAGCTGTTAGGTGGAGGGCAAGAGCCTTGCAATCTGAGAGGTCAAACAGACTGCCTCATGTGTTTAAGCCCTATGTTTCTTTCTTCTAGCAGTAGATAGGCATGTGACTCCAGGCTTAAGGCTGGTAAACATGTGTGGGAACATTACCAGCACTCTTTCACCCACTTCCCTCCTAGGCACCAAGCAGGTAGTCTAGTTACATATTCAAAAAGATGATCGATATTTCCCCTCTGTTGCTTGAATCTCTTCCTTAACAACTTGCATCTGTTCACTGAAATAATTGCCAGCAGTTTTATGAAGTGTCTTTTGTATATATTGTTGCCCATTTAACAGATTTGGTTATGTCGTTTGCAGAACAAAAACATGGCTTTCCATTGCTTTACTCTCATTCTTGTAGCCCTCCAAGGAGAGACCCTATTAAACAAAATGGAAAGGACATGCTAATGATTATGTTAATATCACACAGGCAAAAAATCAGGACCCTCTAATGTTCCTCAAGCATAAACTGATCAGGTGATGAACACATCTTGCATACAATTTCTATTTTCAATTACCAGCCGGCACCGTCTTTGACAAGTGACTAGAAAAAATGTTAGATGCCTGTAATGTGTGACTTATTTCTGCCCTATGCTCCAGCCTGAGTAGATTAGAGCACATATGCAGATTGGGCAGGGTACATAGAGATTTAAGGAGGATACTCAAAGATGAAAGTTTCTACATAGACGGGTATACAGAGTAGAAAAAATAAAATTCAATGTGCTATCTCTAAGGGGACTTGAATGAGTTAGGGAGAAACACATCATGGCCTTTAAGGTAAAAGTTAAATCTTTTTCTAAAACTGCAAATTTGCAATTTGGGTACACAAATTCATTGCATCACTGCTTTATTTTATTGGATTTTAAATATTATTTTTTTATTTTTTAGCTGATGTTGGTTAATGAAATTAAATGTTTCACCTATGCATTTTTAACAGTATGCAAGTTCCCTGAATAACCCTGCCTAGGAGAGCTGTGAGCTCCACGGGGCCGGTGGCAGGGCCCAGTCATCAGGGAAGAATGCTGAGAAGTGGGGATGGCAGAGAAACAGCATTGATTTTTACCAGCTGCAGTGGCATGGTCATTTCAGAAATTTTAAGTTAAGTGCTTGAGGCTATAACCATGGATTTATGTGTTGTTACCCAAAGAACTTATTACTTTATGGCTTTCCTTGTTTGAAAAATGCAGAGAATGACTGGACTTGTGTATTTATTTTTATTCTGGTTGGTTTCTGGTCAATGGTAGTCATTCTGTAAGCATAGGCTGACAGGAAATTATAGCTTTCCTTCCATGTGAAAATAAGTGCATAAGCAAATACTCCCAGCCTGATTTTCTTTCCAATTTGTTATTTACAGGATATTCACTCATAATAATAATTTCAAATCAAATTTGTTCTACCAATTCCTATAATGTTTGCTCTGGAGATCATCACCAACCTTGCCATCTTTTATTTTTTAACAGTTTTGTCCCTCCATGTTAATGCCAATTAAAAAAAAACATGAATGGCTAAAAAGTGATGTCACTAGTTGCCTGTAGATTCAATAGGAAGAGAATTTAAGATACTGCATAAATGGATGAAAAGCAAGGAAAGTCAATAACTCCCAAGTGTTTTGCTATTGGATTACTATTGATGCATTAAAATATGCAAACTATTGAACTAAATGGGGCAAAATATGTCATTGTAAGAAAGATTCCAGGGAAGGCAGCATTATTAATACTGTCCCAGAATCAAACTGCCAACCAAATCACTTGCATGTGGATTGTTCCTAGAGGAGGCTAATACAGTCAGTAGGTGTCCTCCGAATGGCTGTCACAGCGGGTCAAAGCCATGGCCATAACCTCCTTCTGTTTTATTGGAAAGCTGGTCATGAAGAGCAAGTGCTTTCCTGGCCCTACTCTGCTGCCTCCCATCCTTGTCATGGATAAGCAAGATATGATACTGTTTTTTTCTGGCTTTAATCCCATCAAACAGAATGGGGTATCTACCAGAGAAAAAGCATGATGCCAAATGCTTTTGGAGAAAAAAAAAGCACATGGTTTCTGCAGCAGGTCTCATGAGTTAGGGATATATACAATGGAGGAAGAGGCTAACACCAGAAAATCTTTTGAGGATATTATTAGCAGTACCACTTTTAGAAAATACATCAATCAAGAATGAGAAGCATATAAATTAGTCTTGCCTATTCCTTTTGACAGTGTTTTTGGTAACAAAAGGGTTAAAGAGAAACCATCTTTTTCCTTTTTTGTTTAAATGCATACCCCGCTAATTATCAATGGCTGGTTCCCATACTAGCACTGTCCGGTCCTTTTCACTTGAAGGAATTATAACATCCCCCTCTCTCCCCACACTGAAGGCCTCTGTTTACCATAAACTATCAGAGGTAATGCCTACTATAGGTTAACATATTAATAATAATTAACTAATATTCTACTACCACTTACTAAGCTAGGTAGAAAAATGAAGCTTTTTTCCCACATTTTCTCCTCTAATCTTTACCACAGCCCTTTGAGAATAGGTATGAATTATTATCTAATTATTATTCATAAGGGGAAAATGAAAAACAGAGGCATGAAGTCACTTCCCTAGCATCACATAGCTAATAAGTGGCTCGTCAGGATT
>PUFA01000813.1:0-81919 GCA_003508835.1 Eonycteris spelaea
TTCCTCCAGCCTCTGCCTGCTGTCACGGTGGCAGGGATCTTCCTGTTTGCCAGTCACAGCCTGAGATCCATCCTCACCGATTTCAGCCTGCAGACTGTGGAACTGCTCTGTGCCAGGGCAATCCAGTGAACATGTCCGCCATAAAGTCATCTGCAGCCACACTGCCTGCAATGTAGTCTATAACCCATCCTCAAGGAACACGCCTGGCTCCCAGTCAGTCCATCTTTTGCTAATCTTCTTTAACCGTACAGTATTCCTGATAATTTTCTTTTATCCCCTCTTTTAGGCTGTCACCAACAAATGGTTAAGTCTTTAAATCAAAGTTCCCTTGGTTTTGTCTCCTGAATCAATCTGCTTTATGCACCTCGCTACCCTGGGTTGTTCAATCCTCATTTTCAACATTCAAGGGGTAAGATAAATCAATTAATTTGAAGATATGAGTGAAATTATTCACATCACAGAGACTTAGAAATAATAATTCTTCATATTACCTTTGTAATTTATACATGATTTATTTTCATTGAAAACAAAAGTTTAAAAATGTAATATATGTTCCCGGAGACAGAGTTTTAAAAATTAATATATTTTGAAATAATTATACACCACCAAAGGTAAAGCTTCAGATAAAATATGGATTTTAGGTGAATATGATGCAACACTATAGATTTATGCGCAGTAACCAATGTACCCCTCCGGTCGGTGATGTTGACAAAGCAAGAGGCTCTGCACGTGTGGGCATGGGAAATCTCAGTACAGTCCTCTTAATTTTTTTTTGTTGTCAATCTAAAACTGGTCTCAGAAAAAGGTCTTAAAAATAATCCTAGAAAAGTAATTGTTTTTGAAGATGCTAAAAATATGCTCTTTATAAATGGTGAGATGACCATCATACCAAATTTAGGTAAGTGAAAGTGCCTGGTGCTTACAAATATATCTGTTTACTTCGAAACAGGATTGAGACTCAAACTCGTGGCTGAACAATCTCACATATGCACAATTCCTGTCCAGCTCTGAAGTTACGGAGAACCTGAAATAGAGAGAATCTTATGTCATTAATTTAGTAATATATATCTTAATATTTTGATAAATAAACCATTCATTTAGCCCAATTTAGATGACTATTAAATGAATATTTACATATCTAAGTCTGAATATTTGCCATATAATTTTTTATGGAAACAAATAATTGTCTTTATATAATTGTTTATATATTGCTTTTTGTTTCAAGTTGAATTTTTTCAAGGCATAAAGTATTGGAGTTCTCAGGAAACTTACTGTTTGGAAGAGAAAGATGAGTCATTTCGCCACACCCTCACATGATTGTTTCTGTGGGAGAGTCCAATCCATGAAAAGCCATTGAAAATATTCAAAAAATTCTATAAAAAAAATTTATGAGAAGTCAAGGAAAAGCTTGTACATTAATTGAATTTATAAAAACAAATAAACTTAATTCTTTCTAATTAATAGTCTTTTAATTTACAATATATTGTTACACATTGGACACATTTTTAAAAATCTATTAATTAGTATGACTAAGAGAATACGACAAATTGACAGCAATAACAATTCCAGAGCTCTGAAAATTGAGCAGACTAGTAAATTGTGGAATGTTTATTATTGAAAAAAGTTTTGGAAATTCAGGTGAGAATGGAGCCAATATGTAGTCTTCTTGCCTACTCCTCCTATATTGTACCCCATTCCCATCTCATCTCAGAAGTAAGAAAAATGACAGTTTTTACATTTGGGGAAGTTGCAAATATCATTGGTGTTTTCGCTACAGGGACAGACTTGATTCACAGTGGTGGTGGGGGTGGTAAATTGTCCACTACTTTTACAGCTCAAAGTGCTCTATTTGCTACGTAATAAGTGAGGAAAATGCGCTTTTTCCAGTCTGAGGTTGTAAGAACTTGGAACGTGAGGAATGACATGGTGGGGTGGTAAGGTCCCTGGAATAACTCTTTACTTCATATATCCCAGACTAGAAGCCTTAGAGTCCAGGAAACCACAATCACCGATGGGTACAGACAAAAGTCACAAGAAAAGACTTTTCTCTCCAGTCAAAATACCATGAAAGAAGCAGGGTAAAATGAAAGAAAACTTTGACTGCCTTATTCCAACCAAAAACCGTTAAAAAGTCCAGCAAAAATACCACTCAAGAATGAAGGGGAAATCAAGACATTCTCAGATGAAAAACTGAGAAAATGTGTCACCACCAGCCTATCTTTAATAGAATAACTAAAAGGAAATGTCTAAGCAGAAAATAGATGCCAAAGGAGGGACTCTTGGGTTATCAGGAAGGAAAAGAAAACAGAGAGAATAAAAATATTCAGATTTATTTTTCCTTCTTTTCTGTTTTCGAAATTGTTTAATAGTAGAGGCGAAATTATAAATTGAAATAAATTTTAACATTCTCAATCAATAAGAATCTATGTGATTCTCAATGTATGTACTTAAAACAGTTAAGACAATTATATTGTGAATAGAAACAATAAAGGGACATAAGAGAGATGAGGTTTCTCCATTTTGCTCAAACTCCTGCAGGCTATGCAGACTGTGATTCTACACAGTAGTCCCCCTTTATCCTTGGTTTCATTTTCTCTATTTCAGATACCCACGGTCAACCTGGATCTGAAAGTATTAAATAGGAAATGCCAAAATGAGAAAGTTTTAAATTTTAAATGGATGGAGTTCTGAGTAGCATGGTGAAATCTCACACTGTCCCACTCCTTTGTGCCCAGGATCTCAATCATCCCTTGGTCCTACAAACCACACTGTACATGCTCCCCACCTCTTAGTGTTAGTCACTTAGTACTGAGTCACTTGGTTATCAGATCCACTGCTGCAGTGTCTCAGAGCTTGGATTCAAGTAAGCCTGATTCTACTTAATAAGGGAACCAAAGCTCAAGGCTAATGATTCTGGCAATTTGGACATGCCAAAGAAACTGTGAAGTGCTTCCTTTAAGGGAAAAGGTGAAAACCTTGATTTAATAAGAAACGGAAAAAAATCTTATGCAGAGATTGCTGAAATCTACAGTAAGGAATAACCCTCTATCTGTGAAATTGTGAAGGAAAAAGAAATGTGTGTCAGTTTTGCTACCGCACCTCAAACTGGATAGGTATAGCACACTAAGATATTTTGAGATAGAGATGAGAGAGAGACCACATTCATATAACTTTTATGACAATATATTGTGTGAATTTATTAGTAGTTATTAATTTTATTAGTAGCTATTTTATCAGTAGTTAATCCTGTTAAACTCTTACTATGACTAACTTGTAAATTAAACTTTATCATAGGTATGTATGTATAAGAAAAATAATCATGTATATGTAGTTCAGTACTATCTGTGATTTGAAGTATCCACTGGGGTCTTAGAACATATCCCCTAATATAAGATGGGAATACCATGTGTGTGTATATAATATTATATACACATAACATTTTATACATTTTCATTTTTATAAAGATATATATTATCTCTATATTAAACAGATGAGAGCATATATATGTGAAATTATATATGTAAATATACTTACTCATGAAAAAGTAATCTTCATGATAAATTATGACCCATCGATTACATAATTATGTAGAAAAGTATTAACTTCACTTCTACCATACCAGTCAAAAGTACAGAGCCACAAAAACATAAATTCTCAATGGATTATAGACTTAAATGTAAAAGTTAATAAACAAAGAAAAAAGATACAACCTAGACAGTAATGTAGAAGATTATCGTCACGAACTTGGACTGATTTCTGAAATAAGTCCGAATGATCACTAACACCCAAAATGATAAGTTGGACTATGCTAACATTTAATAAATTCTGGTCATTAGAAAACTCCAGTAGGAGACTGAACATGTAGCCATAGATTCAAAAAAGCTATTTGCATCTGATAAATTTAATAAAGAACTCATTGTTGAAAGATAAAAAGAACTGCTATGAAGAAAAATGACAGAGACAGCATATATAGGAGAAATGGGCAAGAGACATAAACAGGCACTTCTCTTTCTCACAGAGAGAGAATGTCATAACGACAAGTAGCCCAAAAAGAAGTGTCCATTCTAATAGTAATCCAAAAAATGTCTATTTATATCATAATGATACTTTATGTAATGATACAAACTTATAACATTAAAATTCCTGATAGTGTTGTTTTAGAACAAAGTACTATCAGGGAAAATATATATACACACAAAAAACTGAAAAAGGTTGTAATAATTAAATAAATTGGACATATATATATATTTATGACCCTGCAATTTTATTTTGTCACATAGAGAACAATATAATTATATGTATATATGATTATAACAATATAATTTTATTTATATAATATTATATTATTATAAATATAATATTTATATTACATATATTTTCTACATGGAATTTATATATAATATATAAATTAGTAATATAAAATTGAAAAAAGTACTAAAGATTTTCATAAAATAATTATTCATAAGACCCACACATTACTAAAATGACTATATTCTGAGTAGGATAGATTAAAGATATCATGTATATATAATACAGCACTGAAAATTAATAAAGTACAGATAAATGTAATAGTATGGATGAATTGCAAAAATGTCATAGGGGTTGCAAAGAGACACACATAAAATGCGTACTAAATGATCCCCACTATATACAGTTCAAAATGAAGCAAGATAATTTTAAAATTAAACATCAGAATAATGGTTATGTAAGGAAGGAGACGTTGTGAGAAAATACACAGGAGTAGGGCTACTGCAAACTGGAAACTTTTGTTTCATGATCTGATTTATAATTACATGGGTCTTTCCAGTTTGTAATCAATCTGCACAAAGCTGATACGATTAGTTTCCTTGATATATTGTAAAACTAAACAGCAAAATTTATTAGTGAGAAATGCAATTATGGACACATGCTTGTCTATGAAATCTAAGAACTGGAAATTACCACATGTTCATTAATGGTATAAAATATAATGAAAGATTACAGTGTCAAACAATGGTATATTAACAGACTTGAAGATAAACTACAGTTGTATACAAAAATATGAATATATTCTATAATATCTAATAGACCCAAAAAATCTTTTAATAAAATGTTGAAAACATTTAAAATCTTACCATTTCTTCTTCATTATCTATATAAAGCAGGTTAGAGTTCTTAGAAGCACAGTCCATCAGGCTCTCATTCCATGTTTTACTTTCTGTGCTAATATAATAGCAATTGTTGGAATATGTAAACCATTCCTTTGGACAAGGACCACAATGATACACTGAAGAAACTATCAAAAAACAATTTGAATTTTAAAAAGTAAAAGTTAATTTTCATTTGCATAAGTATAAACATATATGTGCATTACGTATCTATGCACCTTCACTGGCTGGTACATATGAAACAAAACACAGTCACGCACACTCACAGAGAAGAGTCAGCCTCTAAGCCCCTAATTTTGTGCCCTTAGCAAGAAAACACACAAGCAACAATATCCACTCTAACACATGTCCTGAATGTCACTGAAGAAAACCACTTTTTAGAATAGTAAAGTAATTTGTCTCAGAATAACAGGAGGAAATTCCAGCCAAATGGCAACAATGGGCATGGTGGTTTAAAATGAATATTTCTTCATATTGTTGCATAAGAAGGAACATTCTCTTATAATTATTATTTATGAATGTCTATTATCAAACATTATAATTTGTTTTCAAAAAATTATTACTATTTTAATTTACCCTGAGTTAGAGGCAAAGTATAAACTACTAATATCAGAAGTTTGAAAAATATTCTGTACCTTTCTGGATTCCTGTTTTCAAGGAGGAATTATTCAGCTCTGGGATTAAGGTAACTAAAAAATACACAAAGTAATTATCACTAAAAAATAATATTTTCAACAATCTAAATAAATGATAATATTTTTTGTTTATTACATTGAAATTTGACATGTTTAGGATTAGAATCATCTGGGATAAAGCTGACTTACTAAGAAAAATTAATAAAGTAATAAAAGAGTTTGGGAAAAACTATTTCAAAACCCTAAAGGATGAAACTTCACCATCTCTAACAAATTAGATTTAATCAATCTCAAGAACTTATTTCTCAATAAGTTCTTTTAGTTTCCCAAAGCATGTCTCAAGCTATGAAATCAGAATATATAATACTTTTTGTTTTTTTACTTTGAAATTTGGCATGTTTAGGATTAGAATAACCTGGGATAAAGTTGATTTTACCAAGAAAAATTACTAAAGTAATAAACAGGGAAAAAATATTTTAAAAGCTGCAAGGGAAGAACATCTTTTACAATATTTGATTTAACCAATCTCAAGAAATAATCTCTATTTTTCAATACTTTCATCTCCTATAGTTTCTCTTTGAGTTATGAAATCAGAATAGATAGGTATGTATACATGTTTAAAATACTTGCTACAATCATACTGACATTTAAACCTTGGACAATTTCAGAAAAACATTTCACAATTAGTTTAAAAGCATACATTAAAATTAGAGTTCTATTCATCATATCAAGAAGTGATTACAGGCACTGATAATTATTGAAGTCAAAAGTAACCATAAAATCTTTAGAAAAATTACTTACAAGGAAAAAATTGTATATTCTTAATCCAGCGTACATCAAGACAAAGCAGAAAACTCCCAGGATGCCAGCAATGAGCTCTCTGGAGGTGATGCTAACGCTGCAGGAAGAGAAATGAGAACACTGAGAAAGGATATGTGGGACAATTGCTTAGACAGTTTACACACAGAGAACCCACACGCACAGGGAATCGCATATATAAACTTAGATTCCAAACCCAAATGTACCATTGTAATCTTCCTCTCAGAATATATCATTGAATTTTCAGGAAATATAAACCTCCATGAGTTGTTGATCAAAAATTACACCTTATAACAATGCTTGAATAAAATCAGTCCTCAGATTGCATATTGCAGTACTGTATTTCAACTTTCAACTCTGAACCTCACAAATAAATATATGTGAACTTATTCACTATTCTTTTCCCACATCTCTGCACCCCAGCTGCACATCCTAAAACGTTATATTGTGTGTCTCTTCAATGTGTTAACTTTATAGTATTCACTCTTGTCATTCTCTGAAGTCCTGAAAAAGCATTTTGAAGATTTAATTCCACAGAGGATAGATATTTGCTGTTCAGATAGTGAAACCAAGTTTTAGTGTCTTACCTTTCATTTGCTCTCTCCTTGACACCTTAGACAGACTCAAGTCTGAGTCATTTTCTTGCTGGATATTCATCTCTTCAGTCAGTATGCCAGTGCCAGTGCTCTATGATAACTGTCCTCAAGTCATTAATAAAGGGTGTGAACCTGACAAGATCCCTAGGATATGTGGGTGGAGTCAATGTGGGTGGAGTGTGAGAAGTAACAGCACCGATTTTGCAGGTGACCAATGGAAAGTCAGGTTCTAATTTACTTAGAGTTTTAAATAAGTGTTTTGTGACAGAAATATAGTTCGTAAAATGATATTTTATGTGTGACATGATTTTTTGGTTGAAGCAATGAAAACTAATAAATTAGGAAAGAAGTAAATATCTTCATTAATTTAATGCCAAATTCCACTGAAACATTTTAGCACTTTTAGAATAACTGTGCGAAAATGAAAACATTGTATGAAAAAATAAGACGGCACCAATTTTTATTGAGAACTTTTATATCCACTAATTGTTTGAGTGTTCTGGTTGAGCAAAAATTAGCATCATCATATACAGTAATTGCCTGCATTAAATTACTTTTATTTAGTCACATTTATTTTTCAACAGATAGATGAGGTGTTATCAAATGATGTTTTATTTTGAATGACTGTGGAGTTCTGAGAAATTATTAAATTAAAAAAATATTTTATATGTTGAAAAGTGTTAGATGACACACTGAAGTTATCCAAAACATAATAAATTTTTTAAAAAACAGACAATATAAAGTCATTTTTTAAAAATACTTATACAAGTAATTTGTAATTTAGTTAATGGTTAAGATATGAAACTGTAAGATGAAAAATAAACATGTAGATTATTATGGAGAAACACCGTTGGTACAAACTTCCTGAAGGATCCTATGGCTGCCAAAGTCAGTGAGGGTAGCTTTAGTTGTGTAAGCAAATCAATAAATCAGATAAATTTTTAATAAATTAGCGGGTTGGCTCCTCAGTTCTAGAATAAATTCTGGCTTTGAAAATTACAATTTTAAAATTATTTTGTCTAGCAACCTAGTTTACTAATCTAAAGTGAATAAAAATTCGTAAGTTGCAGTGCACGTAGAACAATTAATACTCAACCAGGTATGTATAAACACTCAATAATAGGTTACTTAGCTTAAGCAATTGCTATTTTACTGTTTCTGATTCACAACAATTAATATAATATATTCATTAGACAAGAGTCTGTCATCAGTATGGTATCTTTTCTTAAAATGTTTTGTTCAATTTCTAAAAAGTCTTTTGACAATAACAACTAATTTTAAGTAAGCATTTTATGCAGTCTATGTCATCCTGATTTTTATTACAAATCAAACTGCTTTTATTTAATCAAAGTACATGTATGAGAAACTATGTTAAATCTTCATTATTCGATGAATTCATTTTAAGAATTGTTTTTCATTAATAAAAAAGATCATATATGTAATTAATCATATAATTATATTTATTCATTTCAAAATCCATAAATATCTCTTCCTGGTTGTGTTGATTATGGGGTTTCACATTAATTATATTGACTTACAAACCCAATTATGCATGTGTGCATGCGCTTGAGTAATTTTCCACAGGCTAAGTTTAAATATTTTAAGATATTCTCAAACATGTTTTATATCTCATTCTTGTTTTTACCATGAATTGTACAAATAAGGATACCAATGTTGCTTTGATTTGATTGCATATTACTATACTTCAATTGTATCACATCTAGAATTTATAATTTACCATTAAATGAATTGGGCCAGTAGACAGACAGGAGAGCAGAGACACGTACCTCTGTAGGCCAGAAAGGTTGCATCCATTACTGCGAGACCATGTTACTCCTATAATTTCCGTGGTCTTCACAGACTGCGTGTGAAGACTCAGTGTGAAGCAAAGTGAAAAAAGTAGATTTCTCATTAATGTGTGCCACTTCAAGTTTGAACAGGAAATTCTTGTACTTGAGCTATTTTGAAGGCAGCTTATCTCGTCACACACCTGCAGAATAGAGGAGACTTTGAGCTCGCACTATGCCATTTACTTGGTCCATTGGCAAGTGCTCTGAAAATTGCTTTCACATTCTAAATGATTTCTGGGGACAAAAAACTTGACCACCATGCTGTTAACTTGCTTCCATCTTCATCACAAGCACTGAAAACCCAGGCCTTGTTAAGAGTATATTGGATGCTTACGTTCTACTCTTACTCCAGATTGCTCAATCATGGCATTCACACTTCTATTCCTCTCATTATGTCATTTCTATCACAAGGAAAAATTCTAAAATCATAATTCCATTAACAATAAGTATTTAATGATATTGATCACTAAGATGCTGAAGAATTACTACACTTTCAACCATTTTAACGGTCACACAATCATCAGTTCAGCCAAACTTATCATCCTTAATTCTCTGTCCTCCTACTGAAAATCACTGTATTCAATTTTAATATTAGATATAAGTGATTTTATTTCCTTTGAATAAAATCAATGTGTCTATGAAAGATAAAACATTAAAACAGCATTGAACTGTGTCACAAAGAAAGACATTGAAATATTAAATATTACTCTTATTTTATTCATTAATTCATCCTCCAATCATAACTAGTTATCTGTATTTTAATAGAAAATTTTTTGTTAATGAAAAAATGCAAGTCTCACTATGTAGGGAGAAACAAAGGTACTTTTTAAAATTTCACTTAACCAAAAATAAGGAGGGTAGAAATAGTAGACTTTGAAAACACAAGTTAAATGACACACTAATGTTAAAAACAAAAAAAAAAGTACATGAAATCTAAATCATCTAGTTAGAATTAGATAAAATTCTTTTTATCCACTCAGTGTATCAAAAAAGGGGGAATGTTTATGATTCCTAAGGAAATTAAAATTAGAAGTAGCATATGATCTACTGATCCCACCTCTGGATGTATGTCTAAAAAATGACGCTTTATCTCAAAGGGACATCAGTATTGCCATTTTCACTGCAGAATTACTCACAATAATAAAGATATGGAAGCAATCAAAGTTTTTTCAATGGATGAATGGATAAAAAATATATCATAAGTACATACACACACACACACACAAACACGGTTATTACTCAAACATGAGAAAAGAAATTTCTGTCATTTGTGACAGGGATGAAACTGTAGGGTATTTTGCTTACTGAAATAAGTTAGAAAGAAAACACAAATAATGTATAGTATCATTTATTCATGGAATTATAAAAAATCAGATTCATAGAGACAATAGAAAAGTGGTCTCCAGGGGCTACGGTGTAGAGAAAATAGAGAGAAGTTGGTAAAAGGGACCAATCTTTCAGTTATAAGCTCAATAAGGCCTGAGGATCTAATTTGTTACATGATACGATAGTGAATTGCTTTATACCATATAATTGAAATTTACTGTGAGATTGGATCTAAATGTTCTCACCTAAGGGAGAAAAGGAAAGAAAACAAAGCACATGTTGAAAATTTTCAATTGATATGCACATTCCAAATATAAGAAGTTCTAAAAGAAAATTCTACAATATGGTTTTATCTCACTGTTTAAGTGCAACTTTTAAAAGCCCTATGTGAAACAATGTTATCATTTATTACCTCTCGTATTCTGAGAAGTAAAATTGAAGTAAGAAAATAATGGGAAGAAAGTATGGGGTCTTAAAAACATGCAGTTCATTAACACAAAAGAATAGAAAGGTCAACGCTAACAACTTTGCCTAAATGAATCATACGCTTCATATGAGGAAAAAAATGTGCAGAAGTTTTCATATTTTGTGAGAAAAAAGCCTGAAACATTTAAAGGTATAAGTTTGATTCTCATAGCTTCAGTTTTTAATTTCCTTAACTATTAAGATGCACAAATGTGTTTATGGCAGCAAAAAAGTTTATTTCCATCACAGCATTGAAGAAGGAAGCAATAATGTGACTGCTGTTTTACATTTCACCAACTGGTTTAGCTGTGCAGAAGACTCTGAAATAAATTATCTGGAAAACAATTACCAAAAAGAAAGTTTTCTAACCTAGGTATCGTGTTTACTAATCATGCATTTCATCATTCCTTTTCCAGTTATTTTCCTCTCATTTGCCTCGCAGCCTGTTCCTACACTGTGAAAATCAGTAAATATGAGAGGAAGCGCCATCTGTGAGAGGAACTGGCAATCAATTGGAATTCATTGGGAATATATATTGGACAAAAGCATGAAGTTGGTGTGAAAACTAACAATGCGTGAAAACAGAGAAGAGCATTTCTAATTGAGCCAACAGGTAGTGAAATTTCCTCCTGCAGAAGCATGCCTGGCATCTTCGAGGATCAGCAAGGAGGCTGGCAGGGCTGGAGCAGAGTGAGGGAAGGGAACAGTGTTCCAGCATGCCTTCTCAGCGGGGGGAGTGTGCTCCACAAGGGAGTGAAAACTGATCCCTGAGGGTAGTGAAAATATCTTACTTTATGTAGAAAGCAGAGATATACACAAAGTACATAGAGAAATGTTACATAGTGGTGTGAACTTTCATGGGCATGGACTAAGAAAACACATCTGCAAAGGCACCTTAGCGGTTGAGGTTGTGGGAGAAACAAGGTTGAGAAACACCGTGATAGAGGATAAGATGAGAGAGGTAACAGGGCTCAGATTGAACTTTTTATAAGGCTTTAGCTTCTTCATTGGGAAGCGTGGAGAGACATTTGTGGGTTTGAAAAGATGAGGAACTTGCTCTCACTATATTTAATGGTGTCATTTTGACTGCTGAAGTGAAATACAATGAGGTCAAAAATAGGGACACTCAAAAAATTCAGACTACAGATGATGGTGGCTGGACCACAGTAAACAGTGGAAATGATGAGTCATGGATGGATTCTGGCATATTTTGAAGTTGTGTTAACAGGACTCTAACATAAAATGTGGCCGGAGAGCAAAGAGTCAAGTGTCAAAAACGATTTTTTGCCTTGAAAAACTGGAAACGTCGTATTTCTATTAAGTAAGTTGGAAAAGATTATACTTGAAGGAGATGTGGGATAGAGAAATCAGGGTTTGTTTTTGGATGAACATGTTAATATGAATTTTTCTATCAAACATACAAATAGAGCTGTGGAATAGGATCTCAGATGTCTAAGTCCTGAGTGAATGGTGTGATTTGGCCTGGATAACATAAGATTTGGGCTTAAAACAGAGGAACTGATAATATTATGCAAAAATACATGGGAATATAAAAAGGAGAAGTCTGAGCATTGAGCCCTGTGACACTCAGATGGGAAGAGGTAAAGGGGAAGAGGTGAAGCCAGCAAACAAGACTGAAAGGAGTAGCAATGAGACAGGGATAAAGCCAAGTCCAAGTATTGCCCTGGTGCCAAGTGAAGAACCGGTTTCCAGGATGAATGAGTGATGCACTTGTCTAAGGTTGCTGCTAATTCAAGTAAGATGAGAATTGATTATTGGATTTCCAAATAGGGAAGAATTTCAGTGGGCTATTGGGGCAGAAATCCAACTTGTGATGGTTTTAAAAGATAGAAGGAGGAGAATGAAATAGTATTACTGTGATGCAACCAGGCGTTAATCAGATGTATTTTTCTGAGAGTGATGAATTCTACTCCAGAACTGAGTATCTCGTGCATTATCAATGCTGAATACAATCAGCTGTGGTCTCTTCTCACATCACGTATTCTCCTTTCCATATCTTATCATTCTTTGATAAAATTTTATCCTTTGCTCTTAGTATCTTCTATAGTTCTACTTCATTTTCTCTTTTCTTCTAGTGCTCTTCAATCCACTTACTTCTCCCTAGATGTTTCTGGTCTGTTAGTCAATTACTCCACTGATTATTTTTTTATTGAAATGATTTTGTTCCCATTTCTAAAATTCTCTTTTGTGACTTTTTCAAATGTTCTGGCACCTCCACAATACCCAACCTCAGGAACTGACTTCTTTTTTTGTTGTGTCCATTTCTATCTCTTACCACTTTGTAAGTTTAGATATTTTTACTTTATAAAAAAAATTCGAACACCATCATTTTGTGTCTTTTATCCTTTGGTGCACAATTTGAAATGTTGGACTGTGACTTCCAAACCCTAAGTGGCCCTGGTGGAGAGCATCTCAGAAGTTTCCTATTTCCACCTTACATTCATAATTACATTTTACATTAGTAGTTTCATATTCATATTTTCCCCCAGCATCCCAAGAAATCTGTATACCTGATGGTTTCAAGAAGAGTTCCATCCCTCACACGTTGCTTCTTATTTTTCCATTTGTCTTTGAAGGCGAATAGCTCTGAAGGATAGAGCAGTTCTGACAAACTTCAACCACAGTGATGCTGCTTGTTGTTGTTTTTATATCAGAGTGTACCTGTTGAGATGAACAAGAATTTAGCTACATATACGAAAGCACTATTTTCCCAAGAATGACCCAGTAGTCTGATTACTTTTATTTTGAAATTGTCTTTGATCAATTAATTTTCCTGTTTAGACTTAATCTCCTGACCATTTGGTTTGGTGACTTTCTCCTCAAAAGTTTGTCATTCTTCTGGTCTATTTATATGATAATTGGAACTTTATTTAATTTGAATATTTTTGATCATGAAGTAGTATTCTATTAATTTATTATAATATAAGATAATATAAAAAGAAGCTTATCTTTGGCAACACTGAAATTGTAGGGTAACCATGTAGTTGATCAAATATGTGAATATCTTGTATTTGCTTTTTTATAACTCTACAATCCAAGTGGTCATAACGGTGAGACCCTACCTTCTATGCCACACTTAGCATAAAATTTGCCATGTCTATGCCAGAATGCACATTCCAAAGTGCTTTCTCTCAAAGCCATAATTACAAGGCAAACTGCATTGCTTTTAATATTTTCTAGGTTCAAAAAGAGTCCACATACCTAGATCATCACTGCAGCAAATTGAAGAGTTTAATGGAGTTATTTAATTTCTTGCTCTGAAGATGGTTCTAAGTGTTCATCTGACTATTTAATTATCTGTTACCTTCAAGCTGATATTAAATTTCTTTTTTCTGTTTGATTTGCTATGTTTGTCATTTAACTGATTTCATTTATAATTTAATTTTAATTAATATTTATAATTTAATTTATGATACATTAATTTCCTATGAATCCCATTGTATTTGTTTACCATGTCAAGTAATTTTACAAAATATGTTTTTTCTGTATTCATTTTATATTGTTTTCTGGTAGAAATTGGTAATATTAAAATTTTTCCTACAGTTTCAGGAAGATAACACGAGCAGTGAAGCAACTATATATATAAATCTGTTCAACTTGATCCAATAAGAAATATTTTTAAATGGAAAAAGTTATTGTCCATTCACTTTTATTTTTGTATTCAAATAGCCAAAAGTTACCACTGTTAAAACGTTCCACCAGCATAGCTATGCCTTTTTTTATAAAAACCATATAGAGATATTCGTGAAATTATATACCTAAGTTATATGTATAAATACATATATATTTATATTTATAAAAAGTGTATATTACACAAATTATATTGAAGATTCTATTGTAAAGTACAAATTACTACATGGAAAGTTATTGAGAAAGACTATTAGGGAAACATGGTTGTCTTGGCCAAGAATCAAAAGGAAATAAAAGACAAATGGAGCATTTAAATCACTGTATCACTCAAATAGACTAGGTTACCCTACAAGGACAAGTAATCCCAAAGTATCAGAGCTTACATCAAAAGTTTGTTTCTGCAGCAAGAGCTTTATTTCGTACTCTTGCCTTATAACTCCTTTCTTACCCAGGTCATCTCTCTTCTGGACAAAATTTTTACAGGATAGCCTCTGTCTGAAACTGCTGCTTGTGTCAGAGAGAAAAGAGCTATGGAACATCATGAATTGTCTCTTAGTATTTCATCTCAGAAGTGTCCAACTTGACATCAACAGGGTGAAGCTCATAATCCCTCATCTGAAACATCAACACACCACAGCCATTAAAGTGAATTTCACTGTTGCAAATTCAGCTAGCCTGATTACACTTAGTAGGCAAGTGGAATAAATAAAATATTGGGGTATAAAAATAGTGAAGAAAAAATATTAGACTGTGTATAAACATCCAGAAAATGATATAAACATACACACACACATTTAAAAAATAAATACCAACAAGGGCTAGACATTTTAAAAGCTATAAAAGACAATATCAGGAAATATGGATAAGTTATCATTTCTCTTGAGAAGAGTCACATTTTGTTGGGTCTTCATATGTTACTTTAAATATTAGATCTCTTCTGATGTATGGATTCAATTATGATTATCTGAATAGTATTGATTGGCTTTTTTTGGAGGCAATTCATCAAGCTGGACTGGCACTGAAGATTGTCTTGTTTGACAGCTCAAATCTCAGTTCTGTAATTTTTTCCACATAAAGACTATTTTGATGTCTGCTAGAAATTATGGCAGAGTTTATACACCAAGTTTATTCCCACTCTTTGGCTCTCTTTTTGGGATTTCACCATCATTTGCAGTGGCTTAGGTTATCTTAAACTTTACCTTCTGTTTTTTTTTTTAGATAGGAAAGATATGAAGGTTTGTATTACCATTTTAGCCAAACAAATGCAATTGAATTTGGTGTGCCTTCAGACTAGAAGTAACTCACTTTGTGAATTTTGTTCCTCAAAATCTGAACTATTTTTCCCAAACTCTTTGCCTCCCTCCCGCCAAGAGTGAGCTGTGTGTGTACATGTGTGTGTATATGCATTTTGTCCAGAGTTTTAACTGTTATCATGATATAGTCCAGTAGGAGTTCCCTTAATCATACCACAAGCACAAGTCCAAATTCTTCTGGATTTAAATGTCTCTTTACTTATGTGACAGTGAGCTTTAATTGTTATACTTCTGGGAAATTCATGATCTCTATACTGTTTATTAAATTTTGAGGTGCCTCTCTGTTGCTAGCATTTTATTCTTTGTGTACTTATGCATTTTACTCTTCTAGTAATTAAATTGTTATTGAATTTCATTCCAGTATCTCTGAGAGGAAATCTTGGATTTCATTGACATACATAATTTGGAACTGAAGAGAAAATAAAGAATAGGAAAGGAAAATACAGAAAAATGGACTTATTTAGTGAATGTATGGTTCTTATCCAGTTCAGAGATTTTCAGGGAGCAAAGCTAAATTTTTTATATTGTCTTAGGAGGAACCAGAAATACACAATGGTTGAAATTAAGGAAGGAGCCTAATAAAATGTAGGAAAGAACAATATTATTAAATGTGATGATTTTTATCCATAACTTTATACTCATTAATTACTGGTAAACAAATTTTTCTAATTAATAACTATGGAACACACATTTGGACAGTCCCTACGTTGCCTTTGAAACTGGCTCCCTGCAAAAAACATATATTCTGCTCTGCTCCAAATACTATAAATATATAAAGGCACCATCTTCCCCTAAAATTAGTACTGAAGTTAGTACTATTTAATTCTGTAGACCAGACTTACAACCCCACTATGTTTCACACCTAACACTCTCGAATGTTAAACCCATAGAAAACTCTCATTTTGACCCATAGGTCCCTGACTTCACTGTGACTCTTTCAATTCCAAATTCACCCTTGTTTAGCATCTCACTGATATTGTCCTTATATATACTGGTTTCTTCGTTTTTGGGAGGGATGAGCGATAAGACCTAAGCTCACTCTACCAAGTAATTCCCATGGCTTCTTATGTACACATTTTAAACTTTAAACTTTTTTGCATGTATTGGATATATAGAAATAGTTTGGGAGATAATAATAGATATTCCTCATCATAACATATTAAGAGCCTTCTGTGTGATTATTTTTCTCCATTCAATGGTAAGCAATATACATGATGAATGAGGCACTTTAAACTTTAAAAGAAAAAGGACATTTTAGTCTCTTCATTCCTTGAGAAATTATAAAGCTTTCATTTGTTCTATCTCAGAGCTTTAAGGGCTATCTTGACAAACTTGACAATTTCATTTAAAATTTCTTCAATCCCCCCGCCCCCAATACTCATAGATATGTGCAAATACATTGGGGGAGGAGGCTGACATCTTGTCCAATAAGAAAAAGAATAGTCACTGCAACTTGATTCTAATAAGGGAAAAGCATTCCTAGTAAAAAAAATTACTCTCATTTATTGTCCATACATGAGATGTATTGAATTTTCAAAGTCTTTTTGAATGAAAATGTCTTTGATATATGATAAATTGGTTAAGTCAGATTATAATTTTGATGTCGCTAAAACAAATTTATTCAAACAATAAAGATTTAATAGGTGAAAGAAGAAAGTAAGAGTACAGATAGGAAATCTGACATTATTAAATATTTGGGAAAGAAAATGAAAAGATCATATACTGTATAAGAACTTAATATCATTAGCTTTGTTTTAAGGCTCTTTGGGCATTATATTACGTATTTCTCAGAGCAGCTTTTATTGGTGGCTATCATTATTATCGTCATATCCAGGCAATGGAATGGAAGCATAAAGTTTTTAAGTAAAAATAAAGAGATGTAGTGAATCTATGTGGCAGGAAGTGCTTTTCAAGTGTTTTCAAATGTTCCTCAGGTAATCCATGAATAAGACAGTATTTCTGTCATATTTACAGAAGAGCAAACTAAGCCAGAACTGTTATGGTAACTGAGTCACAGTTACACTCAAGTGACCTCATTTTCTTGCCAAGTTTTTCAACTTTATATCATACATTTGACTTTCCTTTTGTACATTGATCAAGGATCCTGGTGAAAGCAGCTATATGGTGATATTGACCCCTATACAAAATTACCTCACAATATTTTTGGCAAAGAGAAAAAAAAACCTAGATGGAAATTAAGAAAATGCCAAAAAAACACTATTTCCCAAATTATCTTTTTACAAACAAATGCATCTATCTCATGAAGCAAAATGAGAAAACTATTTCTATGGCAGTTATAACCATTGACTATGGTTTTATCAGTCAATGAACCTACATTTCCTCCTTTTCACCATTAAGAAAAGAGTATACTTTGCAGACAATTAATAAAGTTTGGCCGTGACCTGTTTTGAGAGTGTAATGAGGTTGGGAAAGTAATAGTTTATAAATTCTGAGCCCACGCATAAAGAAACACTGTTCTGCTGCCCCTCTGAAGCTGCTAATCTCTCTATGAGAAAGTCATGTTCTAGGTAGCCACTCTATTAGAGAATTAAATATACAAAAAAAGATCTGAATGCATCTGTGGTCTTGAGCCCAGTCCATACGTGCCTAACCTATATCAACTGAAAGCCAGCAAAACCACAACTGGGTAAATAAAAAATGAACGCTTGCTTTTAAATGACAATGCAATCTTGAGTTGTTTGTAACACAACTTAGCAATTACCTACAGCAACTATTTACATAATATGTTAATTAATTTTGAATGTTCGTATACTTTATACAACTAAAAGAAATAAATACAGAGAATATAAACACTGCATTTACAGAAAGGTGTATATAAAATATTAATTTATTTTAAAACAATATAAGATTTTCCCTCTTGTAATTGAACTATAGTAAAAATATATCTTAACATGGCTAAATATGAAGATTCATCCAAGTTCTGTCAATGACTAGTTTGTGTTTGATTTACACAAATATATTTACCTTTTAATTTTTTTAACACTTTATTTTTTCCCATAAGTATGTTCCTAATAATAGTAATGAAAGGATGTCAAGTGGGGAGATAGAGAATTCAGTAAAACAGATACTTCCAAAATATCTGAAATCTAGTAGAGGAAAAAAACAGACATGTAAAAAATATCAAAGGACACTGAGCATACCCCATGAAAATGCCAGTCTCTACCAAAAAGAGAATGTAATTATCGACAATGCTTCACCAAAATCATTCAAAGGTACATTTTGGTTTCCTTTTCTGAGCAAGTGGGACAGGTGCAAGTGACTTTTACATAGTAACCTTGTAATTGCGGCATAGTAACCTTGATGTCAATTAACAAGTCATTAAAAATTACTCTCAGCTTCAAATCTGTCCTATATTGTGACACATTTTCTGAGACAATGGAGGTAGATCCTACACCTTTTCTACCTTGTCAGCTCACATGATGTTAAGTTTTGTCAGGAAAAGGCACTGGAGAGACACTGCCAGAGAACTGGCTCTTTTCTGGTTTCATGGTGTTTTCTCTCCTTTGGCTACTGTGGTGTGGTTGCCAGCTCTGCACACACAGGAAGTCCCGTGGCATTCACCCTCCAGCAAGTTTCTGTGGCCAGTGTCAGTCTTAGCTCCCCTCCTCCAGCCTCTGCCTGTGTCACAGTGGGCAGGGAGGTCTTCCTGTTTGCCAGTCACAGCCTGAGATCCATCCTCACCGATTTCAGCCTGCAGACTGTGGAACTGCTCTGTGCCAGGGCAATCCAGTGAACATGTCTGCCATAAAGTCATCTGCAGCCACACTGCCTGCAATGTAGTCTATAACCCATCCTCAAGGAACACGCCTGGCTCCCAGTGAGTCCATCTTTTGCTAATCTTCTTTAACCATACAGTATTCCTTATAATTTTCTTTTATCCCCTCTTGTAGGCTGTCACCAACAAATGGTTAAGTCTTTAAATCAAAGTTCCCTTGGTTTTTGTCTCCTGACTCAATCTGCCTTATGCACCTTGCTACACTGGGTTGTTCGATCCTCATTTTCAATGTTCAGGGGTAAGATAATCAATTAATTTGAAGATATGAGTGAAATTATTCACATCACGGAGACTTGAAACAATAATTCTTCATATACCTTTGTAATTTATACATGATTTATTTTCATAGAAACAAAAGTTTAAAAATCTAATATATACCAGATACATAGTTTTAAAAGTTAATATAGATTTTGAAATAATTATACACCACCTAAGGTAAAGCTTCAGACAAAATATGATTTTAGGTGAATATGATGCATCGCTGTAGATTTATGCTTAATAACAATGTGCCGCTCTGGTCAGTGATGTTGATAAAGGGGGAGGCTCTGCATGTGTGGGCAGGGACATGGGAAATCTCGGTACTGTCCTCTTAATTTTTTTTGTTGTGAATCTAAACTTGTCTCAAAAACTGGTCTTAAAATAATCCTAGAAAAATAATTGTATGTTTTGTAAAGATGCTAAAAATATGCTCTTTATAAATGGTGAGATTACCATCATACCAAATTTAGGTAAGTGAAACTGCCTGGTGCTTACAAATATATCTGTTTACTTCGGAACAGGATTGAGACTCAAACTGGTGGCTGAACAATCTCACATATGCACAATTCCTGTCCAGCTCTGAAGTAACGGAGAACCTGAAATACAGAGAATCTTATGTCGTTAATTTAGTAATATATATCTTAATATTTTGATAAATAAACCATTCATTTAGCACAATTTGGATGACTATTAAATGAATATTTACATATATCTGAATATTTGTCATATAATTTTTTATGGAAACAAATAATTGTCTTTATATAATTGTTTCATATTGCTTTTTGTTTTCGAGTTGAATTTTTTCAAGGCATAAAGTATTGGAGTTCTCAGGAAACTTACTGTTTGGAAGAGAAAGATGAGTCATTTCGCCACACACTCACATGATTGTTTCTGTGGGAGAGTCCAATCCATGAAAAGCCATTGAAAATATTCAAAAAATTCTATAAAAAAAAATTTATGAGAAGTCAAGGAAAAGCTTGTACATTAAATTGAATTTATAAAAACAAATAAACCTAATTCTTTCTAATTAATAGTCTTTTAATTTACAATATATTGTTACACATTGTACACAATAAAAAATCTATTAATTAGTATGACTAAGAGAATAGGACAAATTGACAGCAATAACAATTCCAGAGCTCTGAAAATTGAGCAGACTAGTAAATTGTGGAATATTTATTATTGAAAAAAGTTTTGGAAATTCAGGTGAGAATGGAGCCAATATGTAGTCTTCTTGCCTACTCCTCCTATATTGTACCCCATTCCCATCTCATCTCAGAAGTAAGAAAAATGACAGTTTTTACATTTGGGGGAAGTTGCAAATATCATTGGTGTTTTCGCTACAGGGACAGACTTGATTCACAGTGGTGGTGGGGGGTAAATTGTCCACTACTTTTACAGCTCAAAGTGCTCTATTTGCTAGGTAATAAGCGAGAAAAACATGCTTTTTCCAGTCTGAGGTTGTAAGAACTTGGAACATGAGGAATGACATGGTGGGGTGGTAAGCTTCCTGGAATAACTCTTTACTTCATATATCCCAGACTAGAAGCCTAAGAGTCCAGGAAACCACAATCACTGATGGGTACAGACAAAAGTCACAAGAAAAGACTTTTCTCTCCAGTCAAAATACCATGGAAGAAGCAGGGTAAAATGAAAGAAAACTTTGACACTAACAGCCTTATTCCAACCAAAAACCGTTAAAAAGTCCAGGAAAAATACCGCTCAAGAATGAAGGGGAAATCAAGACATTCTCAGATGAAAAACTGAGAAAATGTGTCACCACCAGCCTATCTTTAATAGAATAACTAAAAGGAAATGTCTAAGCAGAAAATAGATGTCAAAGGAGGGGCTCTTTGGTTATCAGGAAGGAAAAGAAAACAGAGAGAATAAAAAAATATCAGATTTATAAGTTTTCCTTGAGGTTTCTCCATTTTGCTCAAACTCCTGCAGGCCATGTACACTGTGATTTCTACACAGTAGTCCCCCTTTATCCTTGGTTTCATTTTCTCTATTTCCGATACCCACGGTCAACCTAGATCTGAAAGTATTAAATAGGAAATGCCAAAATGAGAAAGTTTTAAATTTTAAATGGATGGAGTTCTGAGTAGTATGGTGAAATCTCACACTGTCCCACTCCTTTCTGCCCAGGATCTCAATCATCCCTTGGTCCAACAAACCACACTGTACATGCTCCCCACCTCTTAGTGTTAGTCACTTAGTACTGAGTCACTTGGTTATCAGATCCACTGCTGCAGTGTCTCAGAGCTTGGATTCAAGTAAGCCTTATTCTACTTACTAAGCGAACCAAAGCTCAAGGCTAATGATTCTGGCAATTTAGACATGCCAAAGAGAAACTGTGAAGTGCTTCCTTTAAGGGAAAAGGTGAAAAATCTTGATTTAATAAGAAAAGGAAAAAAATCTTATGCAGAGATGCTGAAATCTACAGTAAGGAATAACCCTCTATCTGAAAAATTGTTAAGGAAAAAGAAATGTGTGTTAGTTTTGCTACCGCACCTCTAACTGGATAGGTATAGCACACTAAGGTATTTTGAGATAGAGATGAGAGAGAGATCACATTCATATAACTTTTATGACAATATATTGTGTGAATTTATTAGTAGTTAGTAATTTTATTAGTAGCTATTTTATCAGTAGTTAATCCTGTTAAACTCTTACTATGACTAACTTGTAAATTAAACTTTATCATAGGTATGTATGTATAAGAAAAATCATCAGTGTATATGTAGTTCAGTACTATCTGTGATTTGAAGCATCCACTGGGGTCTTAGAACATATCCCCTAATATAAGATGGGAATGCCGTGTGTGTGTATATAATATTATATACACATAACATTTTATACATTTTCATTTTTATAAAGATATATATTATCTCTATATTAAACAGATGAGAGCATATATATGTGAAATTATATATGTAAATATACTTACTCATGAAAAAGTAATCTTCACGATAAATTATGACCCAGCAATTACATAATGATGTAGAAAAGTATCAACTTCACTTCTACCATACACAGTCAAAAGTACAGAGCCACAAAAACATAAATTCTCAATGGATTATAGACTTAAATGTAAAAGTTGATAAACAAAGAAAAAAGATACAACCTGGACAGTAATGTAGGAAATTGTCTTCACAAACTTGGACTGATTTCTGAAATAAGTCTGAATGATCACTAATACCCAAAATGATAAGTTGGACTATGCTAACACCTAATAAATTTTGGTCATTAAAAAACTCCAGTAGGAGACTGAACATGTAGCCATAGATTCATAAAAAGCTATTTGCATCTGATAAATTTAATAAAGAACTCATTGTTGAAAGATAAAAAGAACTGCTATGAAGAAAAATGACAGAGACAGCATATATAGGAGAAACGGGCAAGAGGCATAAACAGGCACTTCTCTTTCTCACAGGAGAGAATGTCATAACGACAAGTAGCCCAAAAAGAAGTGTCCATTCTAATAGTAATCCAAAAAATGTCTATTTATATCATAATGGTACTTTTATGTAATGATACAAATTTATAACATTAAAATTCCTGATAGTGTTGTTTTAGAACAAAGTACTATCAGGTGAAAATATATATACACACAAAAAAACTGAAAAAGGTTGTAATAATTAAATAAATTGGACATATATATATATATATTTATGACCCTGCAATTTTATTTTGTCACATAGAGAACAATATAATTATATGTATATATGATTATAACAATATAATTTTATTTATATAATATTATATTATTATAAATATAATATTTACATTACATATATTTTCTACATGGAATTTATATATGATATATAAATTAGTAATATAAAATTGAAAAAAGTACTAAAGATTTTCATAAAATAATTATTCATAAGACCCACACATTACTAAAATGACTATATTCTGAGTAGGATAGATTAAAGATATCATGTATATATAATACAGCACTGAAAATTAATAAAGTACAGATAAATGTAATAGTATGGATGAATTGCAAAAATGTCATAGGGCGTTGCAAAGAGACACACATAAAATGCGTACTGAATGATCCCCACTATATATAGTTCAAAATGAAGCAAGATAATTTTAAAATTAAACATCAGAATTATGGTTATGTAAGGAAGGAGACATTGTGAGAAAATACACAGGAGTAGAGCTACTGCAAACTGGAAACTTTTGTTTCATAATCTGATTTATAATTACATAGGTCTTTCAGTTTGTAATCAATCTGCACAAAGGTGATACGATTAGTTTCCTTGATATATTGTAAAACTAAACAGCAAAATTTATTAGCGAGAAATGCAATTATGGACACATGCTTGTCTATGAAATCCAAGAATTGGAAATTACCATATGTTCATTAATGGTATAAAATATAAATGAAAGATTACAGTGTGAAACAATGGTATATTAACAGACTTGAAGATAAACTACAGTTGTATACAAAAATATGAATATATTCTATAATATCTAATAAACCCAAAAAATCTTTTAATAAAATGTTGAAAACATTTAAAATCTTACCATTTCTTCTTCATTATCTATATAAAGCAGGTTAGAGTTCTTAGAAGCACAGGCCGTCAGGCTCTCATTCCATGTTTTGCTTTCTGTGCTAATATAATAGCAATTGTTGGAATATGTAAACCACTCCTTTGGACAAGGACCACAATGATATGCTGAAGAAATTATCAAAAAACAATTTGAATTTTAAAAAGTGAAAGTTAATTTTCATTTGCATAAGTATAAACATATATGTGCATTATGTATCTATGCACCTTCACTGGCTGGTACATATGAAACAAAACACAGTCACGCTCACTCACAGAGAAGAGTCAGCCTCTCAGCCCCTAATATATATGTGCCCTTATAAAGAAAACACACAAGCAACAATATCCACTCTAACACATGTCCTGATTGTTAATGAACAAAACCACTTTTTCAGAATAGTAAAGTAATTTTTCTCATAGAATAGCAGGAGGAAATTCCAGCCAAATGGCAACAATGGGCATGGTGGTTTAAAATGAATATTTCTTCATATCGTTGCATAAGATAAAACATTCTCCTATAGTTATTCTTTATGAATATCTAGTACCCAATATTAAAATTTCTTTTCCAAAAAACAAATCTATTATTATTTCAATCTACCCTGAGTTAGAGACAAAGTATAAACTACTAATATCAGAAGTTTGAAAAATATTCTGTACCTTTCTGGATTTCTGTTCCCAGGGAGGAATTATTCTGCTCTGCTGTTAGGGTACCTAAAAAATATACAAAGTGATAATTACTAAAAACAATATTTTTAGAAATCTAAATAAATTATAATACTTTTTGTTTTTTTACTTTGAAATTTGACATGTTTAGGATTAGAATAATGTGGGATAAAGTTGATTTTACCAAGAAAAATTACTAACATAATAAATAGGGAAAAAATATTTTAAAAGCTGCAAGGGAAAAACATCTTTTACAATATTTGATTTAACCAATCTCAAGAATAATGCACATATATAAGCATATATGTGCATTATGTATCTATGCACCTTCACTGGCTGGTACATATGAAACAAAACACAGTCACGCACACTCACAGAGAAGAGTCAGCCTCTACGTCCCTAATTTTTGTGCCCTTAGCAAGAAAACACACAAGCAACAATATCCACTCTAACACATGTCCTGAATGTCACTGAAGAAAACCACTTTTTAGAATAGTAAAGTAATTTGTCTCAGAATAACAGGAGGAAATTCCAGCCAAATGGCAACGATGGGCATGATGATTTAAAATGAATATTTCTTCATATTGTTGCATAAGAAGGAACATTCTCTTATAATTATTATTTATGAATGTCTATTACCAAACATTATAATTTGTTTTCAAAAAATTTTTACTATTTTAATTTACCCTGAGTTAGAGGCAAAGTATAAACTACTAATATCAGAAGTTTGAAAACCATTCTGTACCTTTCTGGATTCCTGTTTTCAAGGAGGAATTATTCAGCTCTGGGATTAAGGTAACTAAAAAAGTACACAAAGTAATTATTACTAAAAAATAATATTTTCAACAATCTAAATAAATGATAATACTTTTTGTTTATTACATTGAAATTTGACATGTTTAGGATTAGAATAATCTGGGATAAAGCTGACTTACTAAGAAAAATCAATAAAGTAATACAAGAGTTTGGGAAAAACTATTTCAAAATCCTAAAGGATGAAACTTCACCATCTCTAACAAATTAGATTTAATCAATCTGAAGAACTTATATCTCAGTAAGTTCTTTTAGTTTCCCAAAGCATGTCTCAAGCTATGAAATCAGAATATATATATATATATATATATATATATATATATATATATTTACATGTATATATATATTCATATATTTATAAAATACTTTCTACAAACATTCTGATATTTATACCTTGGACTTATTCAGAAAAACATTTCACATTTAGTTTAAATGCATACAGTAAAATGAGAGTTCTATGTCATAATATTATAATGTGTTTGGAGGCACTTATGATGTTCCTCTAAATGAAGAAAAAGCTCTCTTATAATCATTCAAAAATTTACTTACGGGGAATAACAGCTACAGTGGACATCAAGACAAGGGAGATGATCCCCAGGAGCCCAGCAGTGAGCTTCTCTGGAGGTGATGGTAAAGCTGCAGGGAGAGAAATGGGAACACTGAGAAAGGACAGATGGAGACAATTGCTTAGACAGTTTACACACAGAGAACGCACATGCACAAAGAATTGTATACATAACTTGGACCCCCAAAACCATATCTACCATTGTAATCTTCCGCTCAGAATACACCATTGCATTTTCAGGGTATATGATGTCCCATGAGATCTTGGTCAAGGACTGCAACTTACAATGATACCTGAATAAAATTAGCCCTGAGAATTCATTTTAGAATATTGTATTCCAACTTTAAGTTCTGATCCTCACAAATGAAAAAAGTGAGTCTACCTCTTGTTCTTCCTCACATCTCTGCAACCCAACACATCCTGGAACAGTTACACTGTGTGTCTGTGAAATGTTTTACCTTTGCAGTGGTGTTTCTCGTCATTCCCTTGAAGATCTGAGAAGCATCTTGAAGGTTTAATTCTGCGTAGGTTATCTCCTGCTCACTTACTGAGGTGGAGCTATCTGTGCCCTTAGGTTTTCGTTCCTGTCCCTTTGAATACTTGGCCACATTCAGGTCTGCATAGGTTCCCCTGGTTATTCATCTCTGCAGCTGAGTGGTACCAGGAACTGTGCTGTGAGGTAAGTGTACTGAAGAATAAATGGTATGTGCACTGACGAGATGCCTAGCAGAGTGAAAGGGGGTGGAGTAAAGGGTGAGTATTGGGCTCATTTCCCAGTTGAAAAAACTAAAGCTCATGTTCTAAATGCCTTAGAGTTTTAAACAAGAGTCTCATGAGTAAATACATGTTTAAAGATATTTTACATTTGATAATATATTATTACTTGGAACGATGAACCACAATAAATTAGTGAAGAATAAAGACGTTCGTAAATAATAATATCCTCAATATAAGTCAGACTCTATAGAAATGTTTTAACAGCACTAACATGTCTGTATTAAAAATTTGTATTCTGTATTCGAAAAAAGGGATCATAATATTTATGATAATTCTAAATCCAATAATGGTTAAAGACTGGTGCTCAAAGATGGGAGAGATTAGCAGTATTGGCATATATAGTCATTTCCTGCACTAAATTAATTTTATTTGGTGACTTACACTTATTTAGTAAAGAGAATGAGTTGTCATCAAATGATCTTTTATTTCGAAAGATTGTGAAGTTATGAGAATTTATAATTTTAAAGAAATATTTTATATGTTGAAAAATGCTACAGACACAAATTCAAATCCTAAACAATACTGACACAGAAACAACAACAAAATATTTAAGGATTTTCTGTAACACAAGAAACTGGCATTTGATTTAAAGGAAAAGGTATAAAACTATGAAATGATGAATAAATGCATACATCATTTATAGAAGAACACTGTTGTTTCAAACTTCCAAAATGACCCCTGGATGTCAAGTCAGTGAGTGTAGCTTTGGTTTTATGAACAACGGTAATGACTCAAACGATGTAATTTAATAATTCAGTCAATGGACTCTGCGGTCTCTGAGTTCTAGAATAAATTCAACTTTGAAATGTGTAGTACGTGACCTTTAAATAATCCCTTGGTGTCTGACAAACTACTTTACTAATGAAAGTTGAAAATAAAATATGTAGATATAATGCATGTAAAACACAATATTTAATCTGACTTTTATAAATTCTCAATAACGAGTTATGCTGATTATTATTTTAACAAATGTCATGTTATTATTTCTAACTCATATCAGTTAGACCCTGTAATAGAATTCATTAGACAAGTCTCTTTGTAAATGTGGTATCTTTTCTTGCAGAGTTTCATTTAATTTTTTAAAAAATCTTTTGATGGCTCATGATTAAGCTTAACTTAGTATTTCATGAGAGCTAACTCATCCTGATTTGTATTAACAGCCAATGGCTTTTATTTAATCTAATTAAGCATATGAGTAATTAATGTTTCACAATCCAAATCATTCATTTTAAGAATCTATCTTTAAGTCTAGGCTAAATATAAACTTACGTATAATTAGTCTGTACTGATTTAGAAATCTAAAAGTAACTGTTTCTTGTTGTGATTCTTGTAGGATTTTACTTTAAATTGCTTGATTTACACACCCAATTATGCCTGTATGAATGCACTTAAGTAATTCTCCACAGGCAAGAATTTGAATAGTTTAAGAAATCCTCCAACATTGTCATATTTTATTTGTATTTTTACCCAGAATTATTTAAATAAACGTAACAATGTTCTTTTTGATTCGATTGTATATTAATTGTACCTAGGTTGCATCACATCCAGCATTGGTAATCTCCCACTACAGGAGATGGGCTAATAGAGAGACAGGAGAGCAGAGACACAACCTTCTGTAGACTAGAAAGGTGTGCAGCCTTTAGTGGGAGGCCAGATACTGTAAACAAACAATATCTGTGGTCTTCACAGGCTGTACCGTGAAGGCTCAGAGTGAAGCAAGAGTGGAAAAAGTAAATTTCACATTAATGTGTCACTTAAAGTTTGAACAGGAAATTCTTACACTTGAGCTATTTTGAAGATAGTTTATCTCATCACACACCTCTGGAATATAGGATACTCTGACTGGTGGAGTGTATTTAGATTGTCCACTGGCCCGTGCCTTAGGAAATTATTTTATTATTCTAAAAGATATTGGGAAACAAAAGACTTGACCACCCATGCTGTTTACTTGCATCCATCTCAGTCACAAACTCTGGAAACTTAAGCCTTGGCAAGAGCATCTTAGATGTTTAAATTCTACTCTTAGGCAGGGTTGCTAAATCTTTGAAATACATACTTCTTTTCCTTATATCCTCATTATGTCTTTCAATTTCAATGAAAAAAAGTCTAAAATCATGATTTTATAACAATAGCTATTTAATGATATTTGTCACTAACATTTTGAAGAATTACTGTACATTCAGCTTTATGGTAACTTTCACAATGATCCTGAATTTCTAACTTTATCTTCTCAATCTTTCTGCCCTAATTCTTAAATGTTTTATCCATCTTATGCTTCTGAAATAAGTTATTTAGATTTTTCCTGATAAAAATAATGTCTCTTCAAGCATAGTGTATTAAGTATTATTGAACTGTATCATCATGCTGAGATTGAAATATTATATAATAATTATATTTGTTATTCATTCATCTTGCTAATCATTGCATTTTAATAGGAATATTTGTTGTAAATGAAAAAAGCACAAGTCTATGTAGGGGATAACCAAAAGTAATTAAAAAATGTTCCCCCTTATTCAAAAATTCTAAAGGGCAGAAAAAGTAGACTTTTAAAACACAAGTTAAAGACACATGAGCAACAAAAGAACAAAACTTTACAATGTGATTGCTTGATTTACATATATTGTAAAAATATTATCGCCATAGGTTCAGGAAACATTTATCTTCTCATAAGTGCTACAATGAAAAGGAAACAAAGAAGAAAAGAATAAAGAAATAAAAATTTCCTCATGACGAAAACTGATAATAGCATTTACTCTCTTAACAATTTTACTATATAATAGTTCCCCTTTACCTGCGTTTCCATATATCCTATAGCAGTGTTAGTTACACCCCCCGAGTACTTATTTATCCTATACCTGAACTTTGCACCTTTTTGACCACCTTTCTCCAATTTCCACCTCCCATCCTATCCCCCACCTTTGGCAACAAAAGTCTGATTTCTTTTTCTATGACTTTGTTTTATTTTGGCAGTTGCTTTTAGATTTACTTATGCGATATAGTGCTGATGATTATAGCTGTATAGTATAGTTTGAAATCAGGAAGTATGATATGTCCTGATTCGTTTTTCTTTCTCAGATTTCCTTGGTTATTCGACATCTTTTCTGTGGTTTCATATAAGTTTAGATATGTTATTTTTTTCCTACTTCTCTAAAATAATCCATTGGACTCTTGATAGGGATTGCATTTTTGATGGATTTTAGTGATATTAGCACTTAACAATATTAACCCTTCTGATATATAAATATGGCAAATTTCTATTTATTAGTGTCTTCAACTTCTCTCATTAATATTTTATGGTTTTCAGTATAGAGATCTTTCACCTTCTGTTTTCCTAAGTATTTTATTGTTCTTAATACTATTTTTTATGGTTTTCAGAACTTTTGTTGTTAGCATATAGAAATGCTACTGATTTTGTATGTTAGTTTTGTTTCCTGCAATGTTACTCAATATATTCATTAGATCTTACAGTTTTTGGTGGTGTCATTAAGATTTTCTATATGTAAAATCAAGTCATCTGCAAATAGAGACAATTGTACTTCTCCCTTTTAAATTCTAATTCTTATTATTTCTTCTTTTTTTGCCTGATTGTTCTAGCTAGGAATTTCAATACTATATTAAACAGAAGTTGTGCGAGTGGACATTTTCGCCTTGATCTTGATGTTAGATGAAAAGCTTTCATCCTTTTACCTTTGAGTGTGTTAGCTGTGGACTTGTCATACATGGCCTTCGCTATGTTGAGATATGTAGTTTTTTATACTTACTTTGTTGAGTTCTTATCATGGCAAATGTTACATTTTTTGAATGTTTTTCTGCCTTTATTGATATAATCATATAGATGTTTTTCTTTTATTTGCTTTAGTTTTTTTGGAAGAGTTTGAGAAGGGTTGGTGTTAATCCTTCTTTAAATGTTTGGTAACATTTTCCAGTGAAGCCATATGGTGGGGGGTTTTTTTTATTGGGAGTTTTTCATTACTGATTCCATTTTCTTACTAATACTTAATTTGTTCATATTTTCTATCTCTTCCTGATTAAGTCTTGTAGGTTGTACGTTTCTAAAATATTTTCATTTCTTTTAAGTTGTTCAGTTTGTTGACATATAGCTGTTCATAGTAGCTTCTAATCATCCGTTGAATTTCTTTGGTTTCGATTGTTGTGTCTTTTTCATTCCTAATTGTGTCATTTTGGGTCCTATTTCCTTTTTCCTCAGTCAAGCTGAGGGTTTGTGAATGTTGTTATTTTTTTTTTCCAAAGAATCAACTTTTAGTTTGGTTAATCTTTTCTATTGTTTTTCAGTTCTCTATTTCATTTATTCCTGCTCTAATGTTTATTATTTCCTAACTTCTGCTAACTCTGGGCTCAGTTTGTTTTTCTTTTTCTAGTTTCTTAAAACACAGAGGTAGGTCATTTATTTGGGATCTTTCTTGTTTCTTCATATAACTGTTATTAACTGACTCTAACTAAAGAAAATATTTAAGAGTCTTCTAAAGATAAAACACTTATTCTAGATGGAAACTTGAATATACAGAAAGAAAAGAAGATTTGCAGAAAATAAATTTTGTAGCTATATCTGTCTGGTTATTGAGTGGATAAATATTAATGATAAAGTTTTGAATTTTATAATAAATGTTTGTGTTAGAATTCAAGGGAGCAAATACAGCATAAGCAGTAAATAAAAATAGGTGGTAGGTCTTTTCACTATTGGTGAGAGTGTAAAAATACTAATTGATTAGGCTTTAATGAGTAAAGAATGTATGCTGTAAAATGCAGGCCACTAACAAAGAATATTTAAGCATATTAAATTAATAAGTTTTTATAGAAGAAAGTAAACAAAAATATTTATTGTGAAAAATAAGAAAAAAAGTAAAGGTAGAGTTCATAAAATAGTAGTGTTCATCCCAATTAAATGAAAGCTATATAATAATTAATTACAATATATTTATACAAATAAATAAGGAATATACATAATAATTATATTAACAAGTTAATAATTACATTAAATATGAATAGAATAATTTTCTATTTAAATTTCAAAAATGTTTATATTTAAAATAACTGCTGTCATAATGAGATACTTTTTCATTAGCATAAGGACACATGAAGGTAAAAAGATGAAAAAATAAATCATGCAAAACAAACCAATAGTAAACTGCTATAGTTAATGTACTGACCCGATTTAAAGCAAGAATCACTGTTGAAAATGACGAAGCATATTTCATTAAAACAGATTAAGTTGTCAAGCACTTAGCAATATTTTTTTAATCTGTACCTGATATTCAAGTTCTCCATATGTAAAAAAGTGAAGAAGTAAACACTCAGAAGTGGAAATTTAAACAATTTTCTCTCACCACTTATAAAACAAGTATATCAGAAATTCTATTAAAAATTTTAATCCGATTAACCAATACACACATAAACACACACAATAATAGCATATAATATTCAAAAATATAATATAGAATATGTTTAAGTTCACATGAAAATATTTTAAAAATACACTATATACTATATACTCATATTTCAAGGCTATTAGAAAATGTTTAAAACTGTGATGTCACTGAAGTAGCCATTGGTCATTTTGTAAGTGGGCACTTGAAATGTGGATATTCAAATTCAAATTTAATTAATTAAAAATAAATAAAATCTTAAGATAGGTTTCTCAGTCAACTGACCTCATTTAAATAGAGATATACTGTCTACGGCCATGCTATCCTGAACTGATCTTGGGAGCTAAGCTGAGTCGGGCCTGGTTAGTACTTGGATGGGAAACTAAGTAAGAAGACCAGGTGCTGTAGGCATAAAAAATAAAAAGTAAAAAGTAAAAAAAAAGTATTGTAAGCTGACGGGTCCTTGCAATCTGTGAGTTCAACCAAAGGTTGCCTTGCCTAAAAATAAATAAATAAATAAATAAATAAATAAATAAATAAATAGATAGATAGATAGATAGAAATAAATAAATAAATAAATAAATAGCTGAAAATAATTAGAGATGTAGAACATTTCCAGTCCCACAAAAATTCACTAATCTCAATTCACCAAAAATAAAAGTTAATAACCCAAAATTTAATAATCCTTGTCTGGTATTAAATTCAGTAAATAAATTTCTTAATAAAATATAGGGTAAAGAGTGATCACAATGAATAATCACAGTTTTTATATGAATTAGAAGGAAAATATAAGAGCAAAAATCTATCTTGTGAGATATCAATGGCTTTAAAACACGTTACAAAAAAAGAAATCCAAACATGCATCTGAAGAAAATGAAAAGCTAAAATTATGTGAAATTAAATCCAAATGAAGACAAAAACAAACAAACAAAAAATACCAAATCAAGGTAAGAAACAAAATTACAATAGAATCAACAATGTCAAAGTTATTCTCACTGAAGATACTTAGTAAAATTAAATGACTGTTGAACAAAAAATTGAGAGGATACATTATCATTATTGCTTTTACAGATACTAAGATTATAATAAAGTAGTATTATAAATACATTTTAATATCTACATGAAACAAAAATTATAAAATGCAGTGCAACAAATAAAAACTTCAGTAAACCTAGCATGTATTAGAGAAATTGAGTCAATTTTATAAACTTTCTTACAAAAAAATTCTCCAGGCTCAGATGGTGTCAGTAGTGAAAAATAACATTAAAAATAAAGAGGGCACTTATGCAAAGGTTTCCAGGTAATAGAAAAAGAGAAATGCTTCCTGATGTAGTCCTGATTTTAAAAACTGTCAAATACGTAACATAAATAAAAATTTAACTAATCTCTTTGTGAACACAAAAGAAAAAGAACTTAATCTAAGTGTAATATATGCACTTATTTTTTAAAAAGGAAAATGCTGAATGTTTATTGTGGTTTCATTTTAGAAATGCAAGATTGGTTTAACATTTCAAAGAAATAAAAGTAACTTCTTTCATAAACATTGCACAGAAAAACGTGTATCATGGCAATTGATACAAAATTAATAAAATGTAACATTGAAATTATAAAATCTATTAGAATAATAAGAATATTATAGAATTGCTTTAATATGAGAAAGGCATGATGAAAAATACTTTAAACAAACCACATACAAAAGGATGAAATATTTAAATATTTTGTTCTAAACAAAGAAGGATACATATAGAAACTTGCTTTTCCTTCTATTCAACATTGGAAATAAAACCCTAGCCTGTGAAAATAAGTCAAAAAAGAAAATAATTGCATTAGGGAAAAACAAATAAAAGTGTGATTGTTTGCAGATAAAATAGCTTTTTATTTAAAATATTCAAAAGAATATATATTTGAAATGATAGAATTAATACGAAAATTCAATGAAGTCATTGAAGATCAACATGCAAACCTCATTTGTATTTATGTTTAAAGCAAAAAATTACTAAAAAATTTAAAAATAAGGATGCCAGTTACCAAAAGGGCTTCTGTCATGAGTGGCACACATAGGGCAGCTCATCGTGCGGAATCAACATCAAGGATGTCAGTTACAAAATCATGACTAAAATATTCATATAAGCCTTTAATGTAGAAAAATAAAAATGTAGTAGAAAAATTACAAAAACTAATCTTTAGAAGGGTAAAACATATTGATTGAAAGGGTTGATATTGTAAAATGACTGATCTTTATAAACAAAAATTTACATGTAGTTTCAAATATAAAACCAAGTGTTTTTTAACAGCTTTATTGAGGTGTAATATGCACAGCAAAAAGTTCATCTTCCTAGAGTGTATACATCAGTAATTTTTAATATATTCACAGAGTTTGCAACTAACATCACTATCAAAATTTAGAAAGTTTTCAGCTCCCCAAAGAAACAGTGTGCCAATTAATAGTTATTTCCTATGCCCAACTCCCTTCGGCCCTTGGCAATTGCTAATCTACTTTCTGCCTCTATGGGTTCACCTATTCTTGATATTTCATGTAAATTGACTCACATGAAATGAGATATTTTTAGAAAGCTTGAATGCCACAAATATAAGGTTGAACCAACAGACACTAAAAGTAATGATATCTATACTTTTGGATGTGTATATTGTTTTCCAATAGTTCTTATGGAAAAACATTTTATTGTTAGAGAAAATAATATATTTATTTAAGACGTAAGCAATCATGATATTTTAAGAAAAATAAAGTTACCCAACAAAATCTAAACTCAAGTGTTTTAACTCTAAAGTTTTTGCTTGCAAGAAGACAGTTTTGGAGATCCACAATCACTTGCTATGAGGCCAGATGAGTATAGCAGAGCACAGTTAGGTTTACTAGATGATATTCTTGCTATCCTGTAATGGAAAAAAATGCATAATTCTCTTGTTATAGCGTATGGGGACAAGTTATAAACAATAGCATTTTCATGTAAATGTTATAGAAAAATATTTTCAAAATGGATGATGACATTTTCCATATAATATTAGTAAGAGCTGCTTATTAGGGAAGCTGAGTAGTCATTCTTTAATATTTATATCAATGTTTCATTAACTTTGAACATCATTTTTTATATTTATATTTCAACATATACAAATGCATTCATAATACTCTTCTGAATTTTTATTTTTATATTTTTTCTGTAGAGCATATAAAAACAACTTACTTTGGTGTAAAGTTTGACCACTTATCGACATCCATGTCTGATCACTGCTATTATGGAAGACTCCAATCCATAATGTAAGTAATATGGAACTCAGAAAATTCTACCCCAAAATAAAGAATTTTTATTTAAATAGTCATTGTGAAAGTTTGTATCACTTTTTGAAAGTGCAAGTTGTGTATCCTTTTGTAAGGTTCTTAATTTTCAAAAGCAAAATGAGAGTTTTGGATCCTAACCTAACACTAAATATAAAGTTGAACACCGCTTTCATGTTGCCAAAAATGTTCAGCAATATTGTACTTTTGATTTAAAATTTATTCTTAAATATTTATGCTCAGTAGTTTTATTCTTCTTAGGTTAATAAGAAAAATTCAGATTCATGTAATTTAGCGATTACCCATGTTGACAAAACTAAAAGAACAAGGCTTCAAACAATTTTCAAATACTTTTTAAAAATAAATTTATTAGTGTGACATCAAAACATGGCTCAGTGAGAGACATCCCTAGATCTCTCCTCTTGAAACAATATTTAAACAACTAAAACTCAACAAAAACATGCAAACTCCACACCAGCACATCTGAGCATGGGATCTGCGCATAAGAGCTACCACAGGTCAGACCCCGGTGTCCGGCGGTGGACTGGGAGAAGCAAAGAAGCTGCCTCTTGCAGCTGCTGGAGCAATCTGTAGGAGGAGGGGAAAGGGAGAAGGAGCAAGAATTCCCTGAACAGCCCTACCTGGAAGTGCAGTGAGCACCACGCACCTGCGGCAGGGCCCAGTCATCAGGGCAGAAAGCAGAGAAATAAGTGTTTCGTGACAGAAATATAGTTGTAAAATGATATTTTATGTATAACATGATTTTTTGGTTGAAGCAACGAAAACTAATAAATTAGGAAAGAAGTAAATAATATCTTCATTAATTTAACGTCAAATTCCACTGAAACATTTTAACACTTAGAGTAACTGTGAACATGAAAACATTGTATGGAAAAAATAAGAAGGCACCAATATTTATGATAGCTTTTATATCCACTAATGGTTTAAGTGTTCTAGTTGAGCAAATAGTAGCATTAGAAAAATACAGTAATTGTCTGCATTAAATTACTTTTATTTAGTCACATTTTATTTAGTCACATTTAATCACATTCAAAAGACAGGTGATCTGTTACCAAATGATGTTTTATTTTGAACGACTATGGAGTTCTGAGAAGTTATTAAAATTTTAAAGAAATATTTTATATGTTGAAATATATTAAATGACTCACTGAAGTTATCCAAAACATAATAAATAAAAAAGAAACACAACATAAAATGATTTTTTAAAATACTTATCATATACAAGTAATTTGTAATTTAGTTAATGGATAAGATATGAAACTGTACAATGAGAAGTAAATGTCTAGATCATTTATGGAGAAACACCATTGGTACAAACTTCCTGAAGAATTCTATGGCTGCCAAAGTCAGTGAGGGTAGCTTTAGTTGTGTAAGCAAATCTAATAAATCAGATAACTTATTTAATAAGTTAATGGATTGGCTCTGCAGTTCCAGAATAAATTCTGGCTTTGAAATTTACAATTTGAAAAATTATTTAGTCTAGGTAGCTAGTTTACTAATCTAAAGTGGAATAAAAATATATAACTTACACTGCATGTAAAACACATAATACCTAATGTGGCAATTATAAAGTTTAATTATTATTATCATACAATTGCTAAGTTTTATTTATGATTCCCATCAATTAATATAGCATAATTCATTAGACAGGAGTCTGTTGTCAAGTGTGGTATCTTTTCTTGCAATGTTTTATTCAATTTCTAAAAAGTCTGTTGATTGTAATAACTAATTTTAAGCATTTTATGGAGACTATGTCATCCTGATTTTTATTACAGGTCAAACCACTTTTATTTAATCAATGTACATGTATGAGAAACTATGTTAGTCCTTCGTTATTCAATTAATTCATTTTGAATCATTTTTCAAATATAAAAGGTCATATATGTAATTAATCATATAATTATATTTATTCATGTCAAAATCCATAAATAACTCTTCCTGGTGGTGTTCCTTATGGGGTTTCACATTAAGTTATATTGATTTACGAACTCAGTTATGCATGTGCGCATCCACTTGAGTAAATTTCCACATGCTAGAGTTTGAATATTATTCTCAAACATATTTTATATTTCATTCTTGTTTTTACCCTGAATTGTACAAATAAGGATACCAATGTTGCTTTGATTTGATTGATATTCACTATATTTCAATTGTATCACATCTAGAATTTATAATTTACCATTAAATGAATTGGGCTGGTAGACAGGAGAGCAGAGACAAATGCCTCTGTAGGCCTGAAAGGTTGCATCCATTAGTGGCAGACCAGGTTACTCCTATAATTTCCGTGGTCTTCACAACCTGCATGTGAAGACTCAGTGTGAAGCGAAATGAAAAAAGGTGGATTACTCATTAACGTGTCGCTTCAAGTTAGAATAGGAAATTCTTGTACTTGAGCAATTTTGAAGGCAGCTTATCTCGTCGCACACCTGCAGAATATAGGAGACTTTGAGCTCGTACTACGCCATTTACTTGCTCCATAGACTAGTACTCTGAGAAATTGCTTTCACATTCTAAATGATTTCTGGGGACAAAAACTTGGCCACCATGCTGTTAACTTGCTTCCATCTTCATCACAAGCACTGAAAACCCAGGCCTTGTTAAGAGTATATTAGATGCTTACGTTCTACTCTTACTCCGGATTGCTCAATCATGGCATTACACACTTCTGTTCCTCTCATTATGTCATTTGTATCTCAAGGAAAAATTCTGAAATCATAATTCCATTAACAATAAGTATTTAATGATATTGATCACTAAGATGCTGAAGAATTACCACACTTTCAACTTCATTGTCATGGTCACAACAATCATCAGTTCCCAAATTTATCATTCTTAATTCTCTTCCCTCACACTGAAGATCACTGCATTCAATTTTCATATTAGGTATAAGTGATTTATGCGTACTCTGATAAAAATCAGAGTGTCTGTGAAAGATAAAACATTAAAGGAACATAGAACCGTGTCACAAAGAAAGACATCCAAATATTAAATATTGCTCATTATTTTATTCATTAATTCATCTTTCAATCATAACTAGATATCTGTATTTTAATAGAAATATTTTTTGTTAATGACAAAAGTGCAAGTCTCACTATGTAGTGAGAAACAAAGGTTTTTTTTAGAATTTCACTTAACCAAAAATAAGGAGGGTAGAAATAGTAGACTGAAAACACAAGTTAAATGACACATGAATGTCGAAAAAAAAAAGTACTTGAAATCTAAATTATCTGTTTAGAATTAGATGGAATTCTTTTCATCCTACTCTTCATGCATCCATAAAAGGGGAATGTTTATCATTCCTAAGGAAATTAAAATTAGAAGTAGTATATGATCTACTAATCCCACTTCTGGTTATATGTCTAAAAAATGACACGATTATCTAAAAAGGATATCAGTATTGTCATTTTCACTGCACACTATTCACAATAACTAAGATATGGAAGGAACCAAAGTTTTTTCAGTGGATGAATGGATAATAAAAATATTATGAGTACGCACGCGCGCGCACACATACACACACACACACACACACACACACACACACACTAGGTTATTATTCAAACATGAGAAAAAGAAATTTCCATCATTTGTGACAGGGATGAAACTGTAATGTATTTTGCTTAATGTAATAAGTTAGAAAGAAAACACTAATAATGTATGGTATCATTTGTACAAGGAATTAGAAAAAATCAAAGTCATAGAGACAGTAGAAAGTGGTCTCCAGGGGCTACGGAGTGGAGAAAATAGGGAGAAGTTGGTTAAAGGTACCAAACTTTTAGTTATAAGCTCAATAAGGCCTGAGGATCTAATTTGTTACATGATACCAATAGTGAATTGCTTTATACCATATAATTGAAATTTACTGTGAGATTGGATCTAAATGTTCTCACCTAAGGGAGAAAAGGAAAGAAAACAAAGCACATGTTGAAAATTTTCAATTGATATGCACATTCCAAATATAAGAAGTTCTAAAAGAAAATTCTACAATATGGTTTTATCTCACTGTTTAAGTGCAACTTTTAAAAGCCCTATGTGAAATGATGTTATCACTTATTACCTGTCTTATTCTGAGAAGTAAAATTGAAGTAAGAAAATAATGGGAAGAAAGTATGGGGTCTTAAAAACATGCAGTTCATTAACACAAAAGAATAGAAAGGTCAACGCAAACAACTTTGTCTAAATGAATCATATGCTTCATATGAGGAAAAAATGTGCAGAAGTTTTCATATTTTGTGAGAAAAAAGCCTGAAACATTTAAAGGTATAAGTTTGATTTTCATAGCTTCAGTTTTTAATTTCTTTAACTATTAAGATGCACAAATGTGTTTATGGCATCGAAAAGATGATTTCCATCACAGCATTGAAGAAGGAGACAATAATGTGACTGCTGTTTTTACATTTCACCAACTGGTTTAGCTGTGCAGAAGACACTGAAATAAATTATCTGGGAAATAATTACTAAAAAGAAAGTTTTCTAACCTAGGTATCATGTTTACTCATCATGCATTTCATCATTCTTTTTCCAGTTATTTTTTCTCTCCTTTGCCTCACAGCCTGTTCCTACACTGTCAGAATCAGTAAATATGAGAGAAAGCGCCATCTGTGGGAGGGAACGGGCAATCAATTGGAATTCATGGGAATATGATATTTGGACAAAAACATGAAGTTGGTGTGAAAACAATGCATAAAAATAGAGAAGAGCATTTCTAATTGAGCCAACACGTAATGAAATTTCCTCCTGCAGAAGCATGCCTGGCATCTTCGAGGATCAGCAAGGAGGCTGGCAGGGCTGGAGCAGAGTGAGTGAAGGGAACAGTGTTCCAGCATGCCTTCTCAGCGGGGGGAGTGTGTCCACAAGGGAGTGAAAACTGGTCCCTGAGGGTAGCAAAAATATCTTACTTTATGTAGAAAGCAGAGATATACACAAAGTACATAGAGAAAAGCGTCGCATATTTGTGATTTTAAACTTTCATGGGTGTGGACTATAAAACACACCTACAAAGGCACCTTAGAGGGTCGAGGTTGTGGGAGAACCAAGGTGTTAGAGGCTAAGATGAGAGAGGTAACAGGGCTCAGATTGTACAGACTTTTTATAAGGCTTTAGCTTCTTCTTTGGGAGGCGTGGAGAGACACTTGAAAATTTGAAAAGATGAGGACATGCTCTGACTATATTTTAATGGTGTCATTGTGACTACTAAAGCAAAATACAGAGTGAGGTCAAAAATAGGGACACTCAAAATAATTCAGACTACAGATGATGGTGGCTTGGATCAGAGTAAACAGGGGAAATGATGAGTCATGGATGGATTCTGGCATATTTTGAAGTTAGTGTTAACAGGACTCTAACATAAAATGTGGCTGGAGAGGGAAGAAAAAGTCAAGGGTCAAAAATGAATTTTGTCTTGAAAAACTGGAAACCTATTTCTATTAAATAAGGTGGAAAAGATTATACTTGAAGGAGATGTGGGATAGAGAAATCAGGGGTTTGCTTTTTGGATGAACATGTTAATATGAATTTTTCTATCAAACATACAAATAGAGCTGTGGAATAGGATCTCAGATGTCTAAGTCCTGAGTGAATGGTGTGATATGGCCTGGATAACATAAGATTTGGGCTTAAAACAGAGGAACTGATAATATTATGCAAAAAATACATGGGATATAAAAAGGGAGAAGTCTGAGCATTGAGCCCTGTGACACTCAGATGGGAAGATGTAAAGGGGAAGAGGTGAAACCAGCAAATAAGACTGAAAGGAGTAGCAATGAGATAGAGATAAAGCCAAGTCCAAGTATTGCCCTGGTGCCAAGTGAAGAACCTGTTTCCAGGATGAACGAGTGATGCACCTTGTCTAAGGTTGCTGCTGATTCAAGTAAGATGAGAATTGATTATTGGGTTTCCAAAGCTAGGGAAGAATTTCAGTGGGCTATTGGGGCAGAAATCCAACTTGTGACAGATTTTAAAGGCATAGAAGGAGGAGAATAAGAAATAGTATTGCTGTGATGCAACCAGGTGTTAATTAGATGTATTTTTTTCTGAGAGTGATGAATTGTACTCCAGAATCTGAGTGTCTCATGCATTATCAATGCCGAATACAATCAGCTGTGGTCTCTTCTCACATCACGTATTCTCCCTTTCCACATCTTGTCATTCTTTGATAAACTTTTATTCTTTGCTCTTAGTATCTTCTATAGTGTCTACTTCGTTTTCTCTTTTCTTCTAGTGCTCTTTCAATCCACTTACTTCTCCCTAGATGTTTCTGGTCTGTTAGTCAATCACTTCGCTGATTTTTTTTTTTAATGATTTTGTTCCCATTTCTAAAATTCTCTTTTGTGACTTTTTCAAATTTTCTGGCACCTCCACAATACCCGAACCGCAGGAACTGACTTCTTTTTTTTGCTGTTGTGTCCATTTCTATCTCTTACCAATTTAATAAATTTAGATATTTTTACTTTATAAGAAAAATGCAAGAACACCATCATTTTGTGTCTTTTATCCTTTGGTGCACAATTTGAAATGTTGGACTGTGACTTCCAAACCCTAAGTGGCCCTGGTGGAGAGCATCTACAGAAGTTTTCTATTTCCACCTTACATTCATAATTTTATTTTACACTAGTAGTTTCATATTCATATTTTCCCCCATCATCCCAAGAAATATGTATACCTGATGGTTTCAAGAAGAGTTCGCATCCCTCACACGTTGCTTCTTATTTTTCCATTTGTCTTTGAAGGCGAATAGCTCTGAAGGATAGAGCAGTTCTGACAAACTTCAACCACAGTGATGCTGCTTGTTGTTGTTCTTTTATATCAGAGTGTACCTATTGAGATGAACAAGAATTTAGCGACATATGCGAAAGTCACTATTTTCCCAAGAATGACCCAGGTAGTTTGATTACTTTTATTTTGAAATGTTGTCTTTGGTCAATTATTTTCCTGTTTAGACTTAATCTCCTGACCATTTGGTTTGGTGACTTTCTTCTCAAAAGTTTTTTGATTCTTCTTGGTCTATTTATACTGATAATTAGAACTTTAAATTTGAACTTCTGATATTTCTTGATCAAGAAGTAGTGTTTCTATTAATTTATTATAATATAAGGTAATATAAAAAGAAACTTATCTCTGGCAACACTGAAATTGTAGGGGTAACCATGTAGTTGATCAAAGTATGTGAATATCTTGTATTTGCTTTTTTATAACTCTACAACCAAGTGGTCATAACCGGTGAGACCCTACCTTCTATGCCACACTTAGCATAAAATTAGCTGTGTGTATGTCAGAATGCACATTCCAAAGTGCCTTTCTCTCAAACCCATAATTACAAGGCAAACTGCATTGCGTTTAATATTTTCTAGGTTGAAAAAGAGATCACATAGCCTAGATCATCACTGTAGCAAATTGAAGAGTTTTATGGAGGTATTTAATTTCTTGCTCTGAAGATGGTTCTAAGTGCTCATCTGACTACTTTAATTATCTGTTACCTTCAAGCCAATCTTAAATTTCTTTTTTCTGTTTGATTAGCTATATTTCTCATTTAACTAATTTCATTTCTAATTTAATTTTTAATTAATATATATAATGTAATTTATGATAACATTAATTTCCTATGAATCCCATTGTATTTGTTTACCATGTCAAGTAATTTTACAAAATATATTTTTCTGTATTCATTTTATATTGTTTTCTGGTAGAAATTGGTAGTTTTTAAAAAATTTTTCTACAGTTTCAGGAAAGATATCACGAGCAGTGAAGCAACTATATATACTAAGTCTGTTCAACTTGATCCAATAAAGAAATAATAGTTTTAAATGGAAAAAGTTATTTGTCCATTCACTTTCATTTTTGTATTCAAATAGTCTAGAGTTACCACTGTTAAAAAGTTCCACCAGCATAGCTATGCCTTTTTTAAAATAAAAACCACATAGAGATCTTCGGGAAATAATATGCTTATGTTATATGTATAAATACATACATATTTATATTTATAAAAAGTGTATATTACACAAATATAAATTGAAGACTATTGTACAGTACAAATTACTACATGGAAAGTAATTGAGAAAACTATTAGGGAGACACGGTTGTCTTGGCAAAGAATCAAAAGGAAATAAAAGACAAATGGAACATTTAAACCATTGTATCACTCAAATAGACTATGTTATCCTGCAAGGACAAGTAATCCCAAAGTATCAGAGGCTTACGCCAACACAAGTTTGTTTCTGAAGCAAGAGAGCTTTGTTTCGTCCTCTTGCTTATAACCCCTTTCTCACCCATGTCATCTTCTTCCTAGATACAGTTTGAAAGAGTAGCTTCTATCTGGAACACTGCTGGCCCTTGTGTCAGAGAGAAAAGAGCTACAGAACATCATGAATTGCCTCTTAGTATTTCATCTCAGAAGTGTCCAACTTGACATCAACAAGGTGAAGCTCATAATCCCTTCATCTGAAACATCAACACACCACAGCCATTAAAGTGAATTTAACTGTTGCAAATTCAGCTAGCCTGATTACACTTAGTAGGCAAGTGGAATAAATAAAATATTGGGGGTATAAAACAATAGTGAAGAAAAAAATATATAGTCTGTGTATAAACATCTCAGAAAAAGATATAAACATATGTGTATATGCGTGTGTATATATATATACATATATAAATATACACACATACATATTAAAAAAATAAATACCAACAAGGTCTAGACATTTTAAAAGCTGTAAAAAGATAATATCAGGAAGATATGGATAAGTTATCATTTCTCTTGAGAAGAGTCACGTTTTGCTGGGTCTTCATATAAGTTAATTTAAATATTAGATCCCTCCTGATGTATGGATTCAATTATGATTATCTGAATAGTATTGATCGGGTTTTTTTGGAGGCAATTCATCAAGCTAGAGTGGCACTGAAAATTGTCTTGTTTGACAGCTCAAATCTCAGTTCTGTAATTTCTTTCCCACATAAAGACTATTTTGGTGTCTGCTAGAAATTATGGCAGAGTTTATAAATCAAGTTTATTATTCCCACTCTTTGGCTCTCCTCTTTTGGGATTTCACCATCATTTTGAAGTGGGTTAGGTTGTCTTAAACTCTACCTTCTTTTTTTTTAGATAGGAAAGATAAGGTTTGTATTAGCATTTTAGCCAAACTTAATGCAATTGAATTAGGTCTGCCTTCAGACTAGAAGTGGTAACTTGCTTTGTGAATTTTGTTCCTCAAAGTCTGAACTATTTTTCCCAAACTCTTTGCCTCCCTCCCATCACCAGAGTGAGCTGTGTGTGTGTATATGTGTGTATATGTATTTTGTCCAGAGTTTATAACTGTTATCATGATATAGTCCAGTAGAGTTCCCTTAATCATACCATAAGCACAAGTCCAAATTCTTCTGGATTTAAATGTCTCTTTACTTATGTGACAGTGATCTTTAATTGTTATACTTCTGGGAACTTCATGATCTCTATAATGTTTATTAAATTATGAGGTGCCTCTCTGTTGCTAGCATTTTATTCTTTGTATGTACTTGTGCATTTTACTCTTCTAGTAATTGCATTGTTATTGAATTTCATTCCAGTATCTCTGAGAAGAAATCTTGGATTCCATTGACATACATAATTTGGAACTGAAGAGAAAATAGAGGACAGAAAAGGAAAATACAGAAAAACATGGACTTATTTAGTGAATGTATGGTTCTTATCCAGTTCAGAGATTTTCAGGGAGCAAAGCTAAATTTTTATATATTGTCTTAGGAGGACCCAGAAATATACAATGGTTGAAATTAAGGAAGGTGCCTAATAAAATGTAGGAAAAACAGCATTATTAAATATGATAGTATATTTTATCCATAACTTTATACTCATTAATTACTGGTAAACAAATTTTTCTAATTAATAACTATGGAGCACATGTTTGGACAGTCTTTCTTACGTTGCCTTTGAAACTGGCTCCTTGTAAAGAACATATATGTCACTCTGTTCTAAATACTGTAAATATATAAGGACACCATCTTCCCCTAAAATTAGTACTGAAGTTAGTACTATTTAATTCTGTAGACTAGACTTACAAGCCCATTATGTTTCACACCTAACACTCTTGAATGTTAAACCCGTAGAAAACTGTCATTTTGACTCACAGGTCTCTGACTTCTCTGTGACTCTTTCAATTCTAAATTCACCCTTGTTATAGCATCTCACTGATATTGTCCCTTATATTGATATCTGATGAAGTTTCTTCTTTTGGGGGGATAGGGCGGTAGGCAGTATGACCTAAGCTCACTCTGTCAAGTAATTCCCATGGCTTCTTATGTACACATTTTAAATTTTAAGCATTTTTTAATGCATATATTGAGATATATATAAAATAGCTTGGGAGATAATAATTGGTATTCCTCATCATAACATATTAAGTAGCTTCTGTGTGATGTATTTTTCTCTATTCTCAATGGTAAGAAATACACATGGATGAATGAGGCACTCCAACTTTAAAAGAAAAAGGACATTTTAGTCTCTTCATTCCTTGAGAAATTATAAACCTTTTATTTGTTCCCAAATCTCAGAGCTTTTAGGGCTATATTGACCAAACTTGACAATTTCATTTAAAATTTCTTCAATCCCCCCCCCTTATAGGTATGTGCAAATTCATTGGGGGAGGAAGCTGGGCTTCTTGTCCAATAAGAAAAAGAATAAAAAGAATAGTCACTACAACTTGATTCTAATAAGGGAAAAGCATTCCTAGTAAAAAAAATTGCTCTCATTTATTGTCCATACATGAAATGTATTGAATTTGTCAAAGTCTTTTTGAATGAAAATATCTTTGATATATATGATTAAATTGGTTAAGTCAGATTATAATTTTGATGTCTCACTAACAAATTTTTTCAAACAATACAGACTTAATAGGTGAAAGAAGAAAGTTTAAGAGCACAGACCTTGGAAATCTGACATTACTAAATATTTGGAAAGAAAATATGAAAAGATCATATATTATAAGAATTTAATATCATTAGGCTTTGTTTTAAAGCTCTTTGGGCATTATATTATGTATTTCTTAGAGCAGCTTTTATTGGTGGCTATCATTATCACTGTCATTTCACAGGCAATGGAATGGAAGCATAAAGTTTTTAAGTAAAAATAAATGAGATATAGTGAATATGTATGTGGCAGGAATGCTTTTCAAGCACTTTTCAAATGTTCCTCAGGTATCCATGAATAAGACACTATTTCTGTCATATTTACAGAAGAGCAAACTAAGCCAGAACTGTTATGGTAACTGAGTTACGGGTCTAATAACGTGCATTCAGAATTTACACTCAAGTGACCTCACTTTTTTGCCAAGTTTTTCAACTTCATATCATACTGTTGACTTTCCTTTTGTACATTGATCAAGGATCCTGGTGAAAAGCTATATGGTGATATTGACCCCTATACAAAATTACCTCACAATATTTTTGGCAAAGAGGAAAAAAAAAAAACCTAGATGGAAATTAAGAAAATACCAAAAACAGTTTATTTCCCAAATTATCTTTTTACAAACAAATGCATCTATCTCATGAAGCAAAATGAGAAAACTATGTCTATAGCAGTTAACAACCCATTAACTATGGGCTGTTAGTCAATAAACCTACATTTCCTCCTTTTCACCATTAAGAGTATACTTTGCAGACAATTAATGATAAGTTTGGCCATTGACCTGTTTTGAGAGTATAATGAGGTTGGGAAAGTGACAGTTCATAAATTCTGAGCCCACGCATAAAGAAACACAGTTCTGCTGGCCCCTCTGACAGCTGCTAATCTCTCTGATGAGAAAGTCATGTACTAGGTAGACCACTATTAAGAGAAGTAAATGTACAAATAAGGATCTGAATTGCATCTGTGGTCTTGAGCCCAGTCCATACGTGCCTAACCTATATCAACTAAAAGCCACAACTAGGTAAATGGGAAATGAATGCTTGCTTTTAAATGACAATGCAATCTTGAGTTGTTTTAACACAACTTTAGCAATTACCTACAGCAACTATTTACATAATATATTTAATTAATTTTGAATGTTCATATACTTTCTTTATATGACTAAAATAAATAAATACAGAGAATATAAAAATGTATTTACAGAGATAGGTATATATAAAATATTAATTTATTTTAAAACAATATAAGATTTCTCCCTCTTGTAATTGAACTATAGTAGAAATATATCTTAACATGGCTAAATGATGAAGATTCATTCCAAGTTCTGTCAATGACTAGTTTGTGTTTGATTGACACAAATATATTTACCCTTTTAATTTTTTTATTATTTAACACTTTATTTTTTCCAATTAAGTATGTTCCTAATAATAGTAATTAAGAGGATGTCAAGTGGGGTGGTAGAGAATTCAGTAAAACAGGATACCTTCCAAAATATATGAAATCTAGTAGAGGAAAAAACCAGACATGAAAAAAAATATCAAAGGACACTGAATATACCCCATGAAAATGCCAGTTTCTACCAAAAAGAGAAAGCTAATCATCAATAATGATGCACGAAAATTGATTCAGAAGGTACATTTTAGTTCCCTTTTCTGAGGAAGTAGGGAAGGTGCAAGTGGCTTTTATATAGTAACCTTGTAATTGCAGCACAGTAATCTTGAGTGTCAATTAACAAGTCATTAAAAATTACTCTCAGCTTCAAATCTGTCCTATATTGTGACACATTTTCTGAGACAATGGAGGTAGATCCTGTACCCTTTTCTACCTTGTCAGCTCACATGATGTTAGGTTTTGTCAGGAAAAGGCACTGGAGAGACACTGCCAGAGAACGGGCTCTGTTTCTGGTTTCATGGTGTTTTCTTCCCTTTGGCTACTGTGGTGTGGTTGCCAGCTCTGCACACACAGGAAGTCCTGTGACATTCACCCTCCAACAAGTTTCTGTGGCCAGTGTCAGTATTAGCTTCCCCTCCTCCAGCCTCTGCCTGCTGTCACGGTGGCAGGGAGATCTTCCTGTTTGCCAGTCACAGCCTGAGATCCATCCTCACCGATTTCAGCCTGCAGACTGTGGAACTGCTCTGTGCCAGGGCACTCCATGTCCACCATAAAGTCATCTGCAGCCACACTGCCTGCAATGTAGTCTATAACCCATCCTCAAGGAACACGCCTGGCTCCCAGTGAGTCCGTCTTTTGCTAATCTTCTTTAACCATACAGTATTCCTTATAATTTTCTTTTATCCCCTCTTTGTAGGCTGTCACCAACAAAGGGTTAAGTCTTTAAATCAAAGTTCCCTTGGTTTTTGTCTCCTGACTCAATTTGCCTTATGGACCTCGCTATCATGGGTTGTTCAATCCTCATTTTCTACATTCGAGGGGTAAGATAAATCAATTAATTTGAAGATATGAGTGAAAGTTATTCACATCACGGAGACTTAGAAATAACAATTCTTCATATTACCTTTTTAATTTATACTTGATTTATTTTCATTGAAACAAAAGTTTTAAAATGTAATATATATACCCAGATACATAGTTTTAAAAATTAATATAGATTTTGAAATAATTATATACCACAAAAGGTAAAGCTTCAGATGAAATATAATTTTAGGTGAATATGATGCATCACTATAGAATTATGCTCAGGAACAAATGTACCACTCCGATGAGTGATGTTGATAAAGGGGGAGGCTCTGCATGTGTGGGGCTGGAGACATGGAAACCTCGGTACCATCCTCTTAATTTTTGTTGTGAAACTAAAACTGGTCTCAGAAAAAGGTCTTAAAAATAATCCTGTAAAAATAATTGTATGTTTTTTGAAGATGCTAAAAATATGCTTTTTATAAATGGTGAGAATACCATCCAAATTTAGGTAAGTGAAAGTGCCTGGTGCTTACAAATATATCTTTTATTTCAAAACAGGATCCAGAATTAAGCTTATGACTGAACAATCTCACATATGTACAATTCCTGTGCAGCTCTGAAGTTACTGAGAACCTGAAATACAGAGAATCTTATGTCATTAATTTAGTAATATATATCTTAATATTTTGATAAATGAACAATTTATTTAGCCCAAAATTAGATGAATATTTAGAAGAATATTTATATATCAAAGTCTGAATATTTCTCATATAATTTTTCTAAGGAAGCAAATAATTGTCTTTATATAATTGTTTCATATTGCTTTTTGTTTCCGAGTTGAATTTTTTCAAGGCATAAAGTATTTGAGTCCTAGGAAACTTACTCTTTGGAAGAGAAAGATAAGTCATTTCGCACCCTCGCATGATTGTTTCCATGGAGAGTCCAATCCATGAAAAGTCATTGAAAATATTCAAAAAATTCTATAAAAAAAATTATGAGATATCAAGTAAAAGCTTGTACATTAATTTAAATTTATAAACAAATATACTTAATACTTTCTAATTTACAGTCTTTTAATTTACAATGTATTGTTACACACTGGACACATTAAGAAAATCTATTAATTAGTATGACAAAGTGAAGAGGACAAATAGACAACAATAACAATTCCAGAGATCTGAAAATTGAGCAGACTAATAAGTTGTGGAATATTTATTATTGAAAAAAGTTTTGGAAATTCAGGTGAGAATGGAGCAAATATGTAGTCTTCTTGCCTACTCCTCCTATATTGTACCCCATTCCCATCTCATCTCAGGAGTAAGAAAATGACAGTTTTTACAGTTTGGGGAAGCTCCAAATATCATTGGTGTTTTTGCTACAGGGGCAGTCTTGATTCACAGCTCAAAGTGCCCTATATTCTAGGTAATAAGTGAAAACACGTGCTTTTTCAAGTCTGAGGTTGTAAGAACTTGGAACATGAGGAACAGTATGGTGGGGTGGTAAGCTCCCTGGAATAACTTTTTACTTCACATATCCCAGACTAGAGCCAGAGAGGCCAGTAAACCACAAACACCAATGGGTACAGACTAAAGTCACAGGAAAAGACTTTTCTGTCCAAAGGACCATGAAAAGAGCAAGAAAAATGACAAAAAAACTTTGAGACACTAACTGCCATATTCCAACCAAAAACTATTAAAAAGTCCAACAAAATACCACTTAAGAATGAAGGGGAAATCAAGACATTCTCAGATGAAAAACTAAGAAAATGTAATGCCACCAGACTATCTTTAATAGAATAATAAAGGAATTATCTAAGCAGGAAACAGATGCCAAATGAGTGATTCTTGGGTTATCAGGAAGGAAAAAAACAAAGAAAGTAAAAATATATCAGATTTATCAATTTTCCTTCTTTTCTGTTTTCGAAATTGTTTAATAGGCCAGGCAAAATTATAAATTGAAGTAAATTTTAACATTCTCCCATGTGAGCCTCAATGTATGTAGTTAAAACATTTAAGACAATTATATTATGAATAGAAGCAATAAAAAGATATAAGGGAGGTAAGTGTTTTCCATTTTACTCAAACTCCTGCAGGCTATGTAGACTGTGATTTCTACACAGTAGTCCCCCCTTTATCTTTGGTTGCATTTCCCCTGTTTCAGATACCCACGGTCAACCTGGATCTGAAAGTATTAAACAGGAAATGCCAAAATGAGAAAGTTTTAAATTTTAATTGCGTGGAGTTCTGAGTAGCATGGTGAAATCTCACACTGTCCCATTCCTTTCTGCCCAGGATCTCAATCATCCCTTGGTCCAACAAACCACACTGTACATACTCCCAACCTATTAGTGTTAATCACTTAGTACTTAGTCACTTGGTTATCAGATCCACTGCTGCAGTGTCAGACTATGTATTCAAGTAAGCCTTATTCTACTTAATAAGGGAACAAAAGAGAATTTGAATATGCCAAAGAGAAATTGTGAAGTGCTTCCTTTAAGAGAAAAGGTAACAAACCTTGATTTAATAAGAAAAGAAAAAAAATCTTATGCAGAGATTGCTAAAATCTACAATAAGAAATAACCCTCTATCTGTGAAATTGTGATGTGAAGGAAAAAGAAATGTGTATTAATTTTGCTACCGCACTTCAAACTAGATAGGTATAGTACATTAAGATATTTTGAGGTAGACATGAGAGAGAGACCACATTTATATAACTTGAATGACAATATATTGTGTAATTTTATTAGTAGTTATTAATTGTATTAGTAGCTATTTTATTAGTAGTTATTCCTGTTAAACTCTTACTGTGACTAACTTGTAAATTAAACTTTATCATAAGTATGTAGGTATAAAAAAAATATCATGTATGTGAATTTCAGTACTATCTATCTGTGATTTGAAGCATCCACTGGGGTCTTAGGACATATCCCTTAATCCCTTAATATAAGATGGGAATACTGTGTGTGTATATAATATAACATACACATAACATTTTATATATTTTCATTTTTATAAAGATATATATATATAAAATATATTATCTCTATATTAACAGATGAGAGCATATATGTGAAATTATATATGTAAACATACTTACTCATGAAAAAATTATCTTCATGATAAATTATGACCCATCGATTACATAATGATGTAGAATATTATCAACTTCACTTCTATCGCGCAGAGTCACAAGTACAGAGCCACAAAAACATAAATTCTCAATGGATTATAGACTTAAATGTAAAAGTTAACCAACAAAGAAAAAAGATACAACCTGAACAGTAATGTAGGAGATTGTCTTCACAAACTTGGACTGATTTCTGAAATAAGTCTGAATGATCACTAATACCCAAAATGATAAGTTGGACTAGGCTAATATTGAATAAATTCTGGTCATTAAAAAACTCCAAAAGGAGACTGAAAATGTAAAAAAAATTATTTGCATCTGATAAATTTAATAAAAAGCTAATGTTTGAAAGATAAAAAGAACTGCTATGAAGAAAAATAACAGATAGCATGTAGGAGAAATGGGCAAGAGACATAAACAGGCACTTCTCTTTCTCACAGAAGAGAATGCCACAATGATAAGTAGCCCAAAAAAATGTGTTCAGTCTAATAGCAATCAGAAAAGTTCCTATTTATATTATAATGATACTTTTATATAATGATAAAAACTTATAACATTGAAATTCCTGATAGTATTGTCTTAGAACAAAGGACTATCAGGTAAAATATATATTTACACAATAAACTAAAAAAGGTTGTGATAAAGTAAATTGGACATATACATATATTTACGATCCTGAAATTTTACTTTGTCACATAGAGAACAATATAATTATATGCAAATATGATTATAACAATATAATTGTATTTATATATTAGTATCATATTATTATGATTATATTTATATTACATATATTTTCTTTATGGCATTTATATATAATATATAAATTATTAATATAAAATTGAAAAAGTACATAAAGATTTTCATTTAATAATTTTTTATAATACCCACACATTACTAAAATTAATATTGAAAATAAAGTACAGATAAATGTAATAGTATGGATGAACTGCAAAAATGTCATAGGGAATTGAAAAGAGACACACATAAAATGCGTACTGAATGATCTCCAATATATAAAGTTCAAAAGAAGCCAAGATAATTTTAATATTAAAAATCAGAATAATACTTATATAAGGAAGGAGAAGTATTGAGAAAATAGGAGGAGAGCTACTGCGAACTGAAACTTCTGTTTCATAATCTGATTTATAATTACATGGGTCTTTCCGGTTTGTAATCAATCTTTCAAAGATGATACGATTAGGTTCCTTGATATATTGTAAAACTAAACAGCAAAATTTATTACTGAGAAATCCAATTATGAAAACATGGTTGTCTATTAAATCTAAGAACTGGAAATGATGATATGTTCATTAATGGCATAAAATATAAATGAAAGATTACAGTGTGAAACAATAGTATATTAACAGACTTGAAGATAAACTACAGTTGTATACAAAAATATAATATATTCTACAATATCCAATAGACCAAAAAACCTTTTAATAAAATGTTGGAAACATTTAAAATCTTACCATTTCTTCTTCATTATCTATATAAAGCAGGCTAGAGTTCTTAGAAGCACAGGCCATCAGACTCTCAGTCCACGTTTTCCTTCCAGTACTAAAGTAATAGCAATTGTTGGAATATGTAAACCACTCCTTTGGACAAGGACCACAATGATATGCTGAAGAAATTATCAAAAAAAATGAATTTTAAAAAGTAAAAGTTAACTTACATTTGCATAAGTATAAACATATATGTGCATTACGTATCTACGCACCTTTACTGGCTGGTACATATGAAACAAAACAGTCACACACACTCACAGAGAAGAATCATCCTCTCAGGCTCTAATTTATGTGCCCTTATAAAGAAAACAAACAAGCAACAATATCCACTTTAACACATGTTCTAAATGTCAGTGAACAAAATCACTCTTTTAGAGGAGTAAAATTATTTGTCTCATAGAATAGCAAGAGGAAATTCCAGCCAAATGGCAACGACGGGCATGATGATTTAAAATGAATATTTCTTCATATTGTGGCATAAGAAGGAACATTCTCTTGTAATTATTATTTATGAATATCTGTTACCCAATATTATAATTTGTTTTTTTAATTAGTACTATTTTAATCTACTGACTTAGAGACAAAGTATAAATTACTAATATCAGAAGTTTGAAAACCATTCTGTACCTTTCTGGATTCCTGTTGCCAAGGAGGAATTATTCTGCTCTGAGATTAAGGTAGCTAAAAAAATACACAAAGTAATTATTACTAAAAAAAAAATATTTTCAACAATCTAAATGAATCATAATACTTTTTCTTTCTTACTTCGAAATTTGACATGTTTAGGATTAGAATAATCTGGGATAAAGCTGACTATACTAAGAAAAATCAATGAAATAATAAAAGTGTTTGGAAAACCTATTTCAAAACCCTAAAGGATGAAACTTCATCTCTTACAAATTAGATTTAACCAATCTCAAGAATGAATTTGTATTTCTCAATAAGATCTTTTAGTCTCTCAAGGCATGTCTCAAGTTATGAAATCAGAATATATATATATGCATATATTTATAAAATACTTTCTACAAACATTCTTATATTTATACTTGGACTTATTCAGAAAAACATATTACATTTAGTCTAAAAGTATACAGTAAAATGCGAGTTCTATGCCATACTATTATAAAGTGTTTAGAAGCACTGATGATGTGCCTCTAAACGAAGAAAAAGTTCTCTTATAGTCTTTCAAAAATTTACTTACAGGAAATAACAGCTTTTATTGCCACAGTGGACATCAAGACAAGGCAGATGACCCCCAGGAGCCCAGCAATGAGCTTCTCTGGAGGTGATGGTAAAGCTGCAGGGAGAGAAATGGGAACACTGAGAAAGGACAGATGGAGACAATTGCTTAGACAGTTTACACACAGAGAACTCACATGCACAGGGAATTGTACACATAAGCTTGGACCCCCAAAACCATATCTGCCATTATAATCTTCCTCTCAGAAACACCACTGCATTTTCAGGATATATGATGCCCCATGAGTTCTTGGTCAAAGACTGCACCTTACACCTTACAATGACACCTGAATAAAATTAGTCCTGAGAATTCATTTTAGAATATTGTATTCCAACTTCAAGTTCTAATCCTCACAAATGAAAAAAATGTGAGTCATCTCCTCACATCTCTACAACAGAACTACACATCCAGAAAGAGTTATACTGTGTGTCTGTTAAATGTTTTACCTTTGCAGTGGTATTTCTCGTCATTCACATGAAGATCCTGAGAAGCATCTTGAAGATTTAATTCTGCGTAGGTTATCTCCTGCTTACTTACTGAGATGGAGCTTTTTGTGACCTTAGGTTTTAGTTGCTGTCCCTTTGAAAACTTGGCCAAATTCAGTTCTGCATAGGCTACGCCTTGGTCACTCATCTCTGCAGCAGAGTGGTGTCTAGGACTGTGCTGTGAGGTAAGTGTACTGAAGAATAAATGGTATATGCACTAACGAGATGCCTCGCAGAGTAAAACTGGGTGGGGTAAAGGGTGAGTATTGGGCTCATTTCCCAGTTGAAAAAAACTAAAGGTCATGTTCTAAAACCCTTAGAGCTTTAAACAATTGTCTCGTGATTAAATACATTTTAATGATATTTTACATATGACAATATATTAGTTGGAGCACTGAAAAACGATAAATTAATGAGGAATAAAGAAGTTCACAAATAATAATATCCTCAATATAAATCAGACACTACAGCAATGCTTTAACACCACTAGCATGTCTGTATTAAAAATTCAATCATAATATTTATGATAATTCTGAAATCCAATAATGGTTAAAGACTGGGAACTCAAAGATGAGAGAAATTAGCAGTGTTGGCACATATGGTCATTTCCTGCACTAAATTAAATTTATTTAGTGACTTATAGTTATTTAGTAAAGACAATGAGTTGTTATCAAATGATCTTTTATTTTGAATGATTGTGAAGTTATGAGAAATTATCACAATTTAAAAAAAATATTTTAGATGTTGAAAAATGCTACAGACACACAAAGTCAAAACCAAAACAATACTGACATGAAAGCAAGAATAAAATTGAATAAGACATTTCTGTAACACAAGAAACTGGCATTTGATCTAAAGGAAAAGATACAAAGCTATGTAATAATAAATGAATGCGTACATCATTTATAGAATAACACTTTTGCTTCACACTTCCAAAATGATCCTCTGGATGTCAAAGTCAGTGGGCATAGCTTTGGTTTGGTGAGCAATGGTAATGACCCAAACAATGTAATTTAATAATCAGTCAATGGGCTCTACAGACTTTGGGTTCTATAATAAATTCAGGGTTGAAATTTATAATTTATGACCTTTAAATACTCTCTTGGTGTCTGGCAACCTAATATACTAATGAAAAGTGGAAATAAAAATATGTAGATATAATAATATTTGTAAGACAATATGTAATAGGGCTTTTATAAACTCTCAATAACGAGTCATTCTGATTATTATTCTAACAAATTGTCGTGTTATTATTTCTAATTCATATCAGTTAGACCCAGTACAGAATTCATTAGACAAGTGTCTCTTTATAAATGTGGTATCTTTTCTTCCAATGTTTTGTTTAACTTTTTAAAAAATCTTTTGATTGTTTATGATTAATTAAATTAGCATTTCATGAGAGCTAACTCATCCTGATTTTTATTAACAGCCAACTGCTTTTACTTAATCTAATTAAGCGTATGAGTAATTAAAGTCTTCACAATTCAAATAATTCATTTTAAGAATCTATCTTTAAAGTCTAGGCTATATAAACTATTACTATAATTATGTCTCTACTGATTTAAAAATCTAAAAGTAACTGTTCCTTGTTGTGATTCTTGTAGGATTTTACTTTAAATTGTTTGGTTTACACACCCAATTATGCATGTGTGAATGCACTTGAGTAATTCTCCACGGGCAAGAATTTGAATAGTTTAAGAAATCTCCAACATTGTATTTTATTTGTATTTTTTACCCAGAATTATTTAAATAAGCATATCAATGTTCTTTTTGAATTGATTGTATGTTAATTGTACCTAGGTTGCATCACATCCAGCATTGGTAATCTCCCACTACATAAGATGGGCTAATAGAGAGACAGGAGAGCAGAGACACATACCTTCTGTAGGCCAGAAAGGCGTGCATCCTTTATTGGGAGACCAGATTACTCTTGTAAACAAACTATATCTGTGATCTTCACAGGCTGCACTGTGAAGCTCAGAGTGAAGCAAGAGTGGAAAAAGTAAGATTTCGCATTGATGTGTCACTTGAAAGTTTAAACAGGAAATTCTTATACTTCAAGCTATTTTGAAGACAGTTATCTCATCGCACACCTCCAGAATATAGGATACTCTGTCTGGTGTGTGTATTTAGATTGTCCACTGGCCCGTGCCTCTGAGAAATGGTTGTCTTATTCTAAAAGATATCAGGGGACAAAAGACTTGACCACCCATGCTGTTTACTTGCTTCCATCTCAATCACAAACTCTGAAACTTAAGCCTTGGCAAGGGCATCTTAGATTATAAATTCTACTCTTAGGCAGGGTTGCTAAATCCTTGAATACATACTTCTTTTCCTGTTATCCTCTTTATGTCATTTCTATTTTAATGAAAAAAATCTAAAATCACAATTTCATAACCAATAAGTATTTAAATATTTGTCACTAATATTTTGAAGAATTACTTACTACATTTTCAACTTTATGGTAATTTCAACGTTCACAATCATCACAATTTCCAAATTTTTTCTCAATATCTCTGCCTAGTTCTCAAAAATTTTTTATTCATCTTATGATTCTGAAATAAGTTATTTAGATTTTGCCTGACAAAAATAATGTCTCTTGAAGCATAGTACATTAAGCAGTGTTGAACTATATTACCATGGCAGAGATTGAAATATTACATAACAATTAATTTTTTGATTCATCTTACAATGACAACTAATTATCATATTTTAACAGACAAAGCCCAAGTCTATATAGTGGGTAAAACAAAGGTAATTAAAAAATTTCTCTTGTCCAAAAATGGAAAGGGCAAAAAAAGTAGACTTTAAAACTTAGTTAAAGACACATGAGCAACATAAACAAAACTTTACAACGTGATTATTTGATTTACATATATGTGAAATGATTGCCACAGTAGACTTCAGCTAGCATTGTCATCTCATATAGACACTGTAAAAAGAAGAGAGAAAAGAAAAGAATAAAAGAAAAAATTTTTCTTATGATGAGATTCCACTCTCTTAACTTACTATACAGTAGTCCCCCCTTATCCACATTTTGCTTTCCATGGTTTCAGTTAAAAAGATCAACTGCAGCACCCAAGTATTAAATTAAAAATTCTAGAAATAAACAATTCATAAATTTTAAAATGTACTCCATTCAGTAGTTTGGTACAATTTTTTCCCCCCCTCAGTTCGACCAAGGACTCGAATCATCCCTTATCCAGTGTATCCAAAATGTGGATGCTTTTTGACTGTGCTCTCAAGTAAGCAGTCTCGGTTATCAAATAGACGTTTTTAATCACAGTGTTTGTGTTCAAGGTACCTTATTTTACAAAAATTATGGAACAAGATCATCAGATGAAATGCAGCATTAAAGTCACCCATACGATCAGCAAAGGGTTTCAACCTTCTGCAAATACTCTGAAGAGTTAAAAAGAAAGAGCAACTTTGATGCTCTTCAAAAAGTATGTGGCAATAAAACCGTCAACTAAAAGATCCTTAACCACTAACATTATCTACCTTTGACATCCAACCATTGATGTCACCATGGCTTGATGATCCAGCATCATCCTAAAGCAAATGATCCTCCTTCTGCATATGGACAAAAAGTCACTAGTAGCCTTATGCTATGCCCCAGTAGCTATGCCATGTGCCTCACTTCATGTCATCATGTAAGCATTTCATCATCCACAGTGATCACAAGAAAAGGAGGGTGAGTACAGTACAAGATAAGATATTTTGAGAAGAGAACATAGTCACAAAACTTTTACCACAGTATATTGTTATAATTGTTCTATTTTTCTTTATTGTTATTATTCTTATTATGCCGAAGTTATAACAAACTTTATCATAGGTATGTATGTATAGGGAAAATGGTATATAGGGTTCATTATTATATGATTTTAGCATGCACTGGGTATTGTAATATATTTTGGCAGATACTGGGGCTACTGCATACATATACTGTTAGCTATAGCATTATGTTGTATATTATCTCCCTAGTATTAATTTATCTTATACCTGGACTTTGTACCTTTTGGCCACCTTCCTGCAATTCCCCATCCCCTATTCCCACACCTTTGTGACCACAGTCTGACATCTTTTTCTGTGCATTTGTTTTGTTGTTGTTGTTTTAAGATTCTACTTACGTAATCATACAGTATTTGATGACTACAGCTTCACAGTCCAACTTGAAATAAGGAAGTGTGATACATTCAGCTTTGTCTTTTCTCTCAGATTTTTTGGGTATCTAAGGTCTCTGCTGGTTCCCTATAAGTTTAGTAGGTTTTTAATCTCTCTAAAATATGCCATTGAGTCTTGATAGAGATTGCTTTGAATCTATAGATGGATTTGGGTAGTATTGGAAAATGCTTAAATATTAATTCTTTCAATTCATGAACATAGAATCTTTACATTTAATTATGTGTTTAATTCCTTTCATTAATATCATGCACTTTTCTGTATAAAAATCTTTCACCACCTCAGTTAAATTTAATCTTAAATATTTCTATTGTTCTTGATACTCTTGTAAATGGAATCAATTCTTCTTTTTTGCGACTATTTGGTAGTCAATCCTGTATCTTGCAACATTACTGAATTCATTCATTAGAGCTTACTTTTGGTGGTGCCATGAAGATTTTCTAAATGTAAAATCATGTCATCTGCAATTAAAGATAATTTTACTTTTCCCTTGCCAATTCTGATGATTTTATTTCTTTTTCCTGCCTCATTGCTGTAGCTGGGAATTCGATACTAGTGAAATAGAAGTGGTGAGAGTGGGCACTTTCGTCTTGCTCCTGATCTTAGATGAAAGGCTTCCATCCTTTTACCTTTGAGTATAACATTAGCTGTAGTCGTCATATGTGGCCTTTGCTCTATGTTTAGGTATGTAGTTTTTTATGCCTAATTTGTTGAGTTTTTCCTCATTGCAAATGTTAAAGTTTGTAAATTCTTTTTCTGCATTTATTGATATAATAATATAATTTTTCATTTATTCTGTTATGCGAAGTATCACATTAATTGCTTTGATATGTTGAACCTTTGCATTCCAGTATAAATCGCACTTCATCATGGCAAATGATCCTTTTAATGTGCTGTTGAATTTGGTTTGTCAGTATTTTATTTGAAGTTTTGCATCTACATTCATCAGACATATAGGCCTATAGTTTTCTTTTCTCCTTGTCCCATTCTCTAGTTTTCATTTCAGGATAATGCCGACCTCAAAAATCCGTTAGATTGTGTTCACCCATCTTCAGTTTTTTGGAAAGGTTTGAGAAGTGTTGGTGTTATTCTTCTTAAATGTTTGTAACATTTTCCAGTGAAGTCATATGGTGCGGAGTTTTTCTTCATTGGGGTTTTTCATTACTGTTTTAATGCTCTTACTAGTAATTTATCTGTTCATATTTCCTATTTCTTCCTGATGAAGACTTGGTAGCTTATCATTCTAAAACACTTTCATTTTTTTCAAGTTGTCCAGTTTGTTGACATATAGTTGTTAGTAGTAGCCTCTAGTGATCCTTTGAATTTCTTTGGTTTCTTTTCAAAGAACCAACCTTCAGTTTGGTTAATCTTTTCTATTGTTTTTTCAGTTTCTATTTGATTTATTTCTGCTCTAATATTTATTATTTCCTTACTTCTGCTAACTTTGGGCTCAATTTGTTCTTTTTCTACTTACTTAAGGCATAGAGTTAGAGTTTTTATTTGGGCTCTTTCTTGCTTCTTAATTTATGCATTTATTTCTATAAACTTCCCCTAGGACTTCTTTTGCTGTATCCCATATGTTTGGTATATCGTGTTTCCAATTTGCTTTGAAAAACTTATTTTCATTAATTAAAAAAATTTTTTTTCTTATATTACCACATTATAGAACTATAACAACTAGGTCACTTATTAATGATGTCAAAAATGTAAAGGTCTAATATTATCTTTTTAAAATTGATACACTTATTCATATAATTATTCCCTTTGTTACTGCCAATTAAATTACTATATATAAAAAACTGTATAAAAAATCTATATACATCATGTCCTTTGTTAGATGGGAAACTATAGTTTTTCTGGCATTTAACTTTAATGAAATCTAAACTCAGACCAAGCCAAAATTAAAATTGAAAATAACAAGTAGCTATAAGTTAATCTCTAGTATATATAAATCATATATGTATATATGCATACACATATTTGTATGCCTGCATATTTTTAATAATGGAACTATCCAGTGACCTAAAGAGGTAATTAAACCTGGAATTTAACAACAAGTAAAAATATCCTTTTAATACGATGAAAAATGCATTTATTTCCAGGAATTTTTTAAAAGAGAGAATTATTAATTTTAACTAAAGAAAATATTTAAGAGTGTTTTAAGATGAAACACTTACTCTGGATGAAAACTTGAATATACAGAAAGAAAAGAAAATTTGCGGAAAATAATTCTGTGGGTCCCTCTATGTGGATATTGAATGGATAAAATAATAATACAGTTTCAAATTTTAAAATAAATATTTGTATTAGAATTCAAGAAGTAAATACTGTATAAGCTATAAATAAAAGTAGATGATAGGTGTTTTCACTGTTTGTGAGAGTATGAAAGTACTAATTGATTAGACTTTAATGAGTAAAGAATGTATACTATCAAATGAAGGCCACTAATTAAAAATATTTAAAGAATATTAAGTCAATGAGTTTTAACAGAGGACGGCGAAAATAAAAATATTTATAGCGAAAGATAAGACAACAAAGAAAAGCTGGAGTTCAAAAAATGGTAGTGTTCATCTCAATTAAATGATAACTACATAATGCTTAATAATTAATTATAACTACATATTAGCACATATAAATAAAAATGTAAATAACACTTATATGACTTCATTTAAACTATATTAAGCATAAATAGAATAATTTTCTATCTAAATTCCAATGTTTATATCTAAATATAACTGCTTTCTTAATGAGACACTTCTTTAACATAAACACATAGACAGATGAAAGTAAAAGATAAATTAATAAACTATGCAACATGAACCAGTAGAAAACTGCTATTTAAGGCAAGAACCATTGTTGGATATAATGAAGTATGTTTTTCATAAAAATAGATTGAGTGTCCAAACCATTAACCATGTACTTGTTTTAAATCTGTATAACCTAGTAAGTTCAAAGGGTAAAAGATGAAGAAGTAAACAATCACAAATGAAGATTATATCCAATTAAATCCAAATGAAGAAGAAGAAATAGTACAAAATCAAGACTAAAAACAAAATTAGAAGTAGAAAAGATCAACAAGGTCAAAGTTATTCTCTTGAAAATACTTAATAAAACTGGTAAATAACTGTTGAAGAGAAAAACCGATGACATTCTTAATTGTCTAGAAACATATGTGAATGGCATTATTACTTTTGCAGATATTAAGGCAGTTAATAAGACCATATTATGAATACTGGTAATATCTGTATGAAATAGAAATGTATGAAAATGCAGTGAAAAAAATGAAACCTCATTAAATTAGCATGTATTAGAAACAATTGAGTTCATTTTATAAACTGTCCTACAAAAAAAATCTTCAAGCTCAGATGGCACCAGATGGTATCACTACTAAAAATAACATTGAAAAAAATAGCAGTGCTCTTATACAAAGGCTTCGGGTAATAAAAAAGGAAGTTTCTTGATATAGCCTTGGTATTAAAACTGTCAAGTACATAACATAAATAAAAACTCATTCTAATCTCTTTGTGCACATGGAATGAAGAAAAACATCTTCATATAGTTATAATACATTCTTTTGTGCTTAAATGCACTGATTTTTAAAGAAGGACAATACAAAATGGTCATCGTGGTTTTACTTTAGAAATACAAGTTTAATTTAATGTTAGAAAAAAATAGAGGTGATTTATTTATAACATTACACAGAAAAAAACATTTATTATTCTAATCGGTGCAAAATAATAAAAAATATAACTATGATTGGTTATAAAATAGATTTTCACATAAGAAAGGCATGATGAAAAAACTTATTTAAACAAACTTCATACTTAGAGATGAATATTTAAATATATTCCCTAAAATAGAGAAGGATAAATATAGAAGCTTTACTGTTCCTTCTATTAAACATTGGAAATAAAACCCTAGCCTGTGGAAATAAGTCAAAAAAAAAAAAAGTAATTTTACCTGGGTAGAAGAAATAAAACAGCTATTACAGGTGAAATAGCTGCTCATGTAAAAATTTTAGAATAATATTTATTTAAAATGACACAATTAATACAAAAATCAGTGAAGTCATTGGATATAAGATCGACATGTAAATTTCAATTGTATTTCTGTTTAAAACAGTAAAAATGACTAAAGAAAACTAAAAAATAAAGATGTTGCTTACATAATTTGACTGTGAAATGCCCACATTTCTATGATTTCAATATACTAAAGTATAAAAATATGTATTTGAGATAAAAGAAAAACCTAATATCTGGAAGGATAAAGTATGATATTGATTGGAAGAGTTAATATAATCTTTAAAAATTACTTAAATATTAAATACAGTCCCAAACATAATCCTGAGAGTTGTTTTTAACAGCTGTATTGAGATGTAATTTATACAGCATAACATTCAACATTTGAGAGTGTATATACAACAGTAATTTTAATATGTTCACAGAGTTTACAACCATCACCACTATCAAAATTTAGAAAGTTTGCAGTCCTCAGATGAAGCAGTGTACCAATTAGCAGTCATTTCCTAGGCCGATCTTCCTTCAGCCCTTGGCATCTGCTCATCCACTTTCTGCCTTTGTGGGTTTCTCTATTCTTGATCTTTCACGTAAATGAACTCATACGGCATGGGATTTTAGAAAGCTTGAATGCCACAATTATAATGTTGGACTAAAAAAGCCAGACACTGAAAGTAATGATATTGACTTTTGATTGTGTATATATTTTTGTAAACCATTATGAAACATTTTTATTATTAGAACAAATAGTATAATTCATTTTAAGACTTCTGCAATCATAATATATTTTTCATTTCATGAAAAATAAAGTTACCCAACAGAATCCAAACACAAGTATTTTAACTCTAAAGCTTACGCTTGCAAGAAGACATTTTTGGAGATCCACAATCACTTGCTGTGAGGCCAGGTGAGGATAGCATAGCACAGTTAAGATTTTTATATGATGATCCTGCTATCCTGTAATGGAGAAAATGCATAATTTCTCTTGTTATATCGATATGAGGACAAGTTATAAAACAATATCATTTTCATGTAACTGTAATAGAAGAATATTTTTCAAAATGGGTGATGACATTTTCCATATAATATTAGTTAGAGCTGGTTATTAGGGTAACTGGGTAGTCATTCTTAATAATATATCAATGTTTCATTAACTTTTGAACATCATTCTTCATGTTTCTATTTCAATGTAAACAAATGCATTCATAATACTCTTCTGAATTTCTAGTTCTTATATTTTTCTTCTTCTGTGTAGAGCATATGAAAAACAAACTTACTTGGGTATAAAGTTTGAACCACTTATTGACATCCATGGCTGATCACTGCTTTCACGGAAAGACTTCCAATCCATGATCTAGTAATACGGATCTCAGAAACTTCTACCCCAAAATAAAGAATTTTTATTTAAATAGTCATTGTGAAAGATTGCATCACTTTTTAAAAATGTAGGTAGTGTATTCTTTTGCAAGGTTCTTAATTTTCAAGACAAAATGAGAGTGTTGGATCCTAATCTAACACTAAAGACACATTAAAGTGAAATCCACTTTGATATTGCCAAGAACACTCAGCATTATTTGTATTTTTGATTTAAAATTGACTTTAAACACTTATACTTAGTAGTTTTAATCTTATGTTACTGAGGAACATTCTGATTTATGCAATTTAATAGTTACCTGTGTTGACAATTAATATAGCAAGGCTTTGAAGAAGTTTCCAGATAACGCGTGGCATTTGTTTCTCCAAGAAAATATGAATAAATTTGTGTGTTTTCTACACTACTAGTTCAAAGTTTAGGGTTTAGGAGTGAAAAAATTAAGGCATTGCCATTAAGAAAATAAATGCATGGGAGCCAAATTTTTGATTTGGGGCCACAAAACATTCTTTAACCAGATAAGCCCTTGCTGATGTTTCTGTTCTGAATCTGTTTCTGTTTCTGACCAGGTGTCAGAGACTCATTTCTCTGCTACTCCTTACTAAATACAACTATAAATTCTGGCACTCGTGACAGATACAAGTAAAGGAGAACTCTGAAAGGTGGAAAGAGAAAGGGAAAATGGTTTAGTCCCCCTGGATTAGGGAACACAGAGTGATAGAATTTTTTTATCACCCACCCAACAGAAGAGTGTGATAGGCCTGCTGCTTCCCAACACCCAGCCTACAATAGGAGGGCTGAGGAAGCCAGTCCCCTCTGCCTTTAGGAAGGATCCTACCCAGCAACACCAGGCAAGCCCGCAGGGTGATCCACCAGGCACAGCTAACAAAAGGAGCCAGGGAAGTGCTTCTCCTTCAACAAGAGTACCAAGGGAGGAGCCTTGGAGTTAGACTAGCAAAGGGAATCCTATGACTTAAAAGTCCTGGACCCAGGAAGCCTCTTTATCCTTCACAGGAGACTTCATTTCCAACCAAAATCACCAAATAGAATGGAATTTAAAATGTTACGTTCACATAATCAACAATAAAAATTAAAATGCAGGTAAATGCAATAATGTAAATGAATTGCACCAATATTAAATGGAAGTGGAAAGGGACAGTAAAAAAATACATACTGTTTGATTTTATCTTTTTGAGATTCAACAGCAAGCAAAGAGACTTTACAATGTTAAAAGTCAGGACAGTGGTTAAGTGATGAGGAGGAGTTGAGATGAGAGGATCTATAGGTCCAGGGCTGCTGAAGACTGAAAACTCAATTTTGTGATCTGATCTGTAAATTACATGGTTCCAGTCTCTCTGTAATCGATCTGCTCAATCATGATATGTTTAGTTTCCTTGATATAAGGTAAAATTAAATAGAAAGTTTATTTTAGGAAAAGATTTATTGAAACACAGTTTTCTACGAAAAGAAAGAATGAGAAATTATCAATGTGTGTTTCTGTATAAAAATAAATATTTGAAAGTCAAACAATGGAGTATTATACAGACTTAAAATAAATAACTACAAATATATACAAAAATATGGATAAATTCTACAAGTATAATATTGACTGAAAAAACCTTTAATAAAGTTAAAAAGTTTAATATCTTACCATTTCTTCTTCATTATCTATATAAGCAGGTAGAGTTCTTGGAAGCACAGGCCATCAACTCTCATCCATGTTTTTTTCTGTACTAAAGTAATAGCAATTGTTGGAATATGTAAACCACTCCTTTGGACAATGACCACAATGATATGCTGAAGAAAAATTATGAGTTATTATCAAAAAAACAATTTGAATTTTAAAAATGAAAATTAAATTACAGATTGCATAGGTATAAATATATTTGTAAGTAGCATATATACACCTTTACTCCATGGTACATATAAACAAAACACTCATACACACGCTCACAGAGAAGGGTCACACTCTCATTCATAATTTGTGTTCTTATAAAGCAAACACCAAATAAAAATATTTACTCTGCATGTCCTGAATGCCAATGAACAAAAACACTCTTTAAAAAAAAAAAAACTTAACCAATGCCCCTAAAAAATAATTAATTAATTAAAATTAAAAATTAAATAAAATAAAAATACACTTATCTCTTATCACATTAGTGCAATAGGAAATTTGAGCCAATTGGCAACAATGGTATGGTGTTTAAAATGAGTATTTTTATATTGTTGTATGAGAAGAAACACTTCTACAATCATTATTGAATTTATTATTTTATAATTTTATGTTCCCTGTAAAAAATTTATATCATTTTACCTAGACTTAGATAGAGACAAAATATAACTGGGTATTATCATAACTTGAAAATCATATGTACCTTTCTGGATCCTTGTTATCGGAACTGAATTGTTCTTCTCAGTATTACAGTAGAGTGATCTACAAAAATTAAAGTGATTCTTTAAAAAAATTAATTAATCTCAATCATAATAATTTTGTTTTTAGCTTAACAGTTTTTCTATTGTTTAGAATTATAATTATCTGAAATAAATAGATTTTACCAAGAAAAATTAATAAAGAAGTAAAAGGGACAAATACTATAAAGCTGAAAGAACTAAACTTCACCATCTCTTACAATATTTGATTTAACGAATCTCAAAATGCATTTGTTTTCTCAATATGGTCTTCAAGTCTCCTAAAGCATGGCTTTGAGTTATGAAATCAGAATAAATACATGTATATATATATATATATATTATATAAATAGTTCTAAAATCATTCTATATTTATACTTTGGACAAATTTAGAAAAGTATTTCACATTCAGTCTAAACACAAATTAAAGAGAGTTCTATGCAATAATATTCTAAAGTATTAAAGGCACTGCTGATTATTAATGAAAAGTTTTCAAATAATCTTCAAAAATTTTTACGGGAATACAGCTATTCTTACCACAGTGACATCAAGACAAGGCAGATGACTGCCAGGATCCCAGCAATGAGCTTCTCTGGAGGTGATGGTAAAGCTGCAGGGAGAGAAATGGGAACACTGAGAAAGGACAGATGGGGACAATTGCTTAGACAGTTTACACACAGAGAACCACATGTACAAAGAATTGTATACATAAGCTGGACCCCAAAACCATATCTACCATTGTAATCTTCCTCTCAGAATATACTACTGCATTTTCAGGAATATAATGCTCTGTGAGTTGTTGGTCAAGACTACTTACAACAATGCCTGAATAAAATTAGTCCCAAATTTCATGTTTACAATACTGTATTCCAACTTCAAGTTCTGATCTTCACAAATGAAAAACATGAGTTTATCTCCTATTCTTTCCTCACATCTCTGCAACCAACTATACATCCTAGAACAGTTATACTGTGTGTCTATTAAATGTTTTACCTTTGCAGTGGAATTTCTCATCATTCCCTTGAAGATCCTGAGAAGCATCTTGAAGGTTTAATTCTGCGTAGGTTATCTCCTGCTCACTTACTGAGATGGAGCTATCTGTGCCCTTAGGTTTTTCGTTCCTGTCCCTTTGAATACTTGGCCACATTCAGGTCTGCATAGGTTACTCCTGGTTATTCATCTCTGCAGCTGAGTGGTACCAGGAACTGTGCTGTGAGGTAAGTGTACTGAAGAATAAATGGTATATGCACTGATGAGATGCCTAGCAGAGTGAAACTGGGTGGAGTAAAGGGTGAGTATTGGGCTCATTTCCAGTTGAAAAAATAAAGGTCATGTTCTAAATGCCTTAGAGCTTCAAACAAGAGTCTTGTGATTAAATACATGTTTAAAGGTATTTTACATTTGATAAATATTATTAGTTGGAACAATGAACCACAATAAATTAGTGAGGAATAAAGAAGTTCATAAATAATAATATCCTCAATAAGTCAGACTCTATAGAAATGTTTTAACACTACTAGCATGTCTGTATAAAAATTCAAATTCTGTATTCAAAAAAAGGGATCATAATATTATGATAATTCTGAAATCCAATAATGGTTAAAGACTAGGCTCAAAATGAGAGAATTAGCAGTGTTGGCAATATGGTCATTTCCTGCACTAAATTAATTTTATTTGGTGACTTACAGTTAGTTAATAAAGAGAATGAGTTGTTATCAAAATCTTTTATTTTGAATGATTGTGAAGATTATGAGAAATTATTACAATTTTAAAGAAATATTTTATATGTTGAAAAATGCTACAGACACACAAAGTCAAATCCTAAACAATATTGACAAAAAAAAAAACAAAATTTTAAATATTTCTGTAACACAAGAAACTGGCATTTGATTTAAAGGAGAAGATATAAAACTATGAAATGATAAATAGATGCGCACATCATTTATAGAAGAACACTGTCGCTTCACACTTCCAAAATGACCCAATGTCAAAGTCAGTGAGCGTAGCTTTGGTTTTGAGCAATGGTAATGACTCAACAATGTAATTTAATAATTCAGTCAATGGCTCTGCAGTCTCTGAGTTCTAGAATAAATCTGCTTTGAAATATTATAATATGACCTTTAAATAGTCCCTTGTGTCTGAACTAATTTACTAATGAAAGTGGAAAATAAAAATATGTAGATATAATGCATGTAAAACACTTAACATTTAATCTGACTTTTTAAAATTCTCAATAACGAGTTATGCTGATTATTATTTTAACAAATTGTCATGTCATTATTTCTAATTCATATCAGTTAGACCCTGTCAAATTCATTAGACAAGAGTCTCTTTATAAATGTGGTATCTTTCTTGCAGTATTTTGTTTAATTTTTTAAAAAATCTTTTGATCGCTTATGATTAAGCTTAAATTAGCATTTCATGAAGCTAACTCATCCTGATTTTTATTAACAGCCAACAGCTTTTACTTAATCTAAGCACATGAGTAATTAAAGTCTTCACAATTCAATAATTCATTTTAAGAATCTATTTTTAAAGTCTAGGCTAATAAATATTACTTATAATTATGTCTGTACTGATTTAAAAATCTAAAAGTAACTGTTCCTTGTTGTAATTCTTATAGATTTTACTTTAAATTGTTTGGTTTACACACCCAATTATGTGTGAATGCACTTGAATAATTCTCCACAGGCAAGAATTTGAATAGTTTAAGAAATCCTCCAACATTGTCATATTTTATTTGTATTTTTTACCCAGAATTATTTAAATAAACATAACAATGTTCTTTTTGATTTGATTGTATATTAATTGTACCTAGGTTGCATCACATCCAGCATTGGTAATCTCCACTAAGAGATGGGCTAATAGAAAGACAAGAAAGCAGAGACAGGCCAGAAAGGCGTGCATCCTTTATGGGAGACCAGGTTACTCTTGTAAACAAACTATATCTGTGGTCTTCACAGGCTGCACCGTGAAGGCTCAGAGTGAAGCAAGAGTGGAAAAAGTAAATTTCACATTGATGTGTCACTTAAAGTTTGAACAGGAAATTCTTACACTTGAGCTATTTTGAAGACAGTTATCTCATCACACACCTCCAGATATAGGATACTCTGTCTGGTGGTGTGTATTTAGATTGTCCACTGGCACGTGCCTGAGAAATGGTTGTCTTATTCTAAAAGATATCAGGGACAAAAGATTGACCACCCATGCTGTTTACTTGCTTCCATCTCAATCACAAACTCTCAAAACTTAAGCCTTGGCAAAGCATCTTAGATTGTAAATTCCACTCTTAGGCAGGGTTGTAAATCCTTGAATTACATACTTCTTTTCCTTTTATCCTCACTTTGTCTTCTAATTCAATGAAAAAGTCTAAAATCATGATTTTATAACAATAGGTATTTAATAATTATCACTAATATTTTTAAATTACTATACATTTTCAACTTTATGTAACTTTCAAATTTCCAATTTAAAATTATCTTCTCAATATTCTGCCCTAGTTCTTAAATTTTTTATTCCATCTTATGTGATTCTGAAATAAGTTATTTAGATTTCACCTGATAAAAATAATGTCTCTTGAAGCATAGTACATTAAGTAGTATTGAACTTTATTCACATGGCAGAGATTGAAATATTACATAACAATTATATTTTTTTATTGATTTATCTTACAATGACAACTAATCATTGTTTTTAATAGGAATATTTTTGTAAATGACAAAGCCCAAGTCTATCTAAGGGGAAACCAAAAGTAATTAAAAAATTTTCCCCTTACCAAAAAATTCTAAAGGAAGAAAAAGTAGACTTTTAAAACACAAGTTAAAGAATATGAGAACAAAAAACAAAACTTTACAATGTATTGTTTGATTACATATATTGTGAAAATACTATCACCATAAGTTCAGGTAACATTCATCTTCTCATAAGTCATACAATGAAAAGAAAACAAAGAAAAAATAAAAATTTCCTCATGAGAACTGATAGCATTTACTCTCTTAATGATTTTACTGTATAATAGTTCCCTTTATCTGCGTTTCTGTATATCTTATAGCAGTGTTAGCTATAGTCATCATGTTGTACATTACACCCCCAAGTACTTATTTATCCTATACCTGAACTTTGCACCTTTTTGACCACCTTTCTCCAATTTCCTCCTCCCATCTATCCCCACCTTTGGCAACAAAAGTCTGATTTCTTTTTATGACTTTGTTTTATTTTGGCGTTGTTTTCAGATTTACTTATGCGATCATAGTGTTGATGACTATAGCTGTATAGTATTTTGAAATCAGGAAGTATGATACGTCCTGCTTTGTTTTTCTTTCTCAGATTTTCTTGGCTATTCAAGGTCTTTTGTGTGGTTCCATAAGTTTAGATACGTTATTTTTTTCCCTACTTCTCTAAAATATGCCATTGGAACTCTTGATAGGGATTGCATTATTGATGGTTTTTAGTAGTATAGCAACTTAACAATATTAACCCTTCTGATACAGAAATATGAACTTCTATTTATTATGTCTTCAATTTCTCTCATTAATATTTCTGGTTTTCAGTATAGACATTTTCACCTTCTTAGTTTTCCTAAGTATTTTATTATTGATACTATTTTTTTGTTTTTCAGAACTTTTGTTTTAGCAAATAGAAATGCCTGATTTTGTATGTTAATTTTGTTTCCTGCAACGTTATTCAATTTATTCATTGATCTTACAATTTTTGGTGGTGTCATTAAGATTTTCTATATGTAAAATCATGTCATCTGCAAATAGAGACAATTTTACTTCTCCTTTTAAATTCTAATTTTTTTATTTCTTTTACTTGCCTGATTTTCTATCTAGGAATTCCAATACTATATTAAACAGAAGTTGTGAGAGTGGACATTTTTGCCTTGATCTTGATGTTAGATGAAAAGCTTTCATCTTTTACCTTTGAGTATATTAGCTGTGGACTTGTCATTGGCCTTTGCTATGTTGATATATGTAGTTTTTTGCTAATTTGTTGAGTTCTTATCATGGCAATGTTACATTTTGTCAAATGTTTTTCTGCTTTATTGATATAATCATATAGATTTTTTCTTTTATTCTATTAATGTGAAGTATCACATTGATTAATTGTATATGTTGAACAATCCTTGCATCCCAGGTAGAAATCACTTTGATCGTGTGAAAGATTCTTTAATGTGCTGCTGAATTGGGTTTGATAGCATTTAATTTGAAGTTTCCATCTTACATTTATCAGAGATATTGGCTGTAGTTTTTTTTTCTAGTCATGCCTTTCTCTGGTTTTCGTTTCAAGGGTAATTCCGCCTCAAAAAATCAGTTTGGCTGTGTTTACTCTTCAGTTTTTGGAGTTTGAGAAGGTTGGTGTTAATCTTCTTTAAATGTTTGGTAACATTTTCCAGTGAAGCCATATGGTGGGGTTTTTCTTTATTAGGTTTTTCATTACTGATTCCATTTTCTTACTAATATTAATCTGTTCATATTTTCTATTTCTTCCTGATTAAGTCTTGTAGGTTGTACGTTTCCAAAATATTTTCATTTCTTTTAAATTGTCTTTTGTCAGTTTGTTGACATATAGTTTTCAGTAGCCTCTAATGATCCTTTGAATTTCTTTGGTTTCAGTTGTTGTGTCTTTTTCATTGATAATTGTGCATTTGAGTCCTATCTCCTTTTTCCTTAGTCAAGCTGAGGGTTTGTGAATGTTGTTATTTTTTCCAAAGAACCAACTTTTAGTTTGATTAATCTTTTTTTATTGTTTTTCAGTTCTCTATTTCATTTATTTCTGCTCTAATGTTTATTATTTCCTAACTTCTGCTAACTTTGGGCTCAGTTTGTTTTTCTTTTTCTAGTTTCTTAAAGCATAGAGGTAGGTCATTTATTTGGGATCTTCTTGTTTCTTAATGAACTACTTAACTGACTCTAACTAACTAAAGAAAATATTTAAGAGTCTTCTAAAGATAAAACACTTATTCTAGAGGGAAAATTGGATATACAGAAAGAAAGAAGATTTGCAGAAAATAAATTTTGTAGCTATATCTGTTCTGGTTATTGAGTGGATAAAATATGATGATAAAGTTTCAAATTTTATAATAAATGTTTGTATTAGAATTCAAGGAGCAAATACGGCATAAGCAGTAAATAAAAAGGATGGTGGTCTTTTCACTATTGGTGAGTGTAAAAATACTAATGATTAGGGCTTTAATGAGTAAGAATGTATGCTGTAAAATGCAGGCCACTAACAAAGAATATTTAAAGCATATTAATTAATAAGTTTTTATAGAAGAAAGTAAACAAAAACATTTATCGTGAAAGACGAAATAAAAGGTAGAGTTCAAAAAATAGTAGTGTTCATCCAATTAAATGAAAGCTATATAATAATTAAATATATTTACACAAATAAAAAGGAATATAGATAATAATTATTAATAATTAATAATTATATTAAATATAAATAGAATAATTTTCTATTAAATTTCAAAATGTTTTATTTAAAATAACTGCTGTCATAATGAGAACTTTTTAACATTAGCATAAAACAGATAAGGTAAAAAGATGAAAAAATAAATCATGCAAAAAAACAATAGTAAACTGCTATAGTTAATGTACTGACCCAATTTAAAGCAAGAATCAATTGTTGAAAATGATGAAACATATTTTATTAAAACAGATTAAGTTGTCAAGCCATTAGCGATATTTTAACTGTATGTACCTGATATTCAGTTCTCCATATGTAAAAGTGAAGAAGTGAACACTCATAGTGGAAATTTAAACAATTTTGCTCACTGCTTATAAAAAAACATTATATCAGAAATTCTATAGAAAGTTTTAAACCAGACAATTAACCAATACACACACAGACACACACACAATAACAATATAAATACTCAAAAATATAATAATATAGAATGTTTAAGTTCACATGAAAATAATTAAAAAATGCACTATATGCTATATTCATATATCAAGGCTATTAGTATAAATAGTATAAAACTGTGATGTCACTGAAGTAGCCATTGCCATTTTTAAGTGGGCACTTGAAATGTAGCTATTCAAATTCAAATTTAATTAATTAAAAATAATAAAATTTTAAGATAGGTTTCTCAGTCAACTAGCCTCATTTAAATAGGATATAGTTCTATAGCCATGCCATCCTGAACAAGCTGACCCGTCTGATCTTGGAAGCTAAGCTGGGTCAGGCCTGGTTAGTACTTGAATGGGAGATTAACTAGGAAAACCAGGTGCTGTAGGCATAAAAAAAAAAATAAAAGAGAAAGATTGTAAGCTGACAAAGTCCTTGCAATCTGTGAGGTCAACCAAGGGTTGCCTTCTAAAAAACAAACAAACAAACAAATAAATAAATAAATTGATAGATAGAAATAAATAAGTAAATAAGAAATGTAGAGTTTTCCAGCCTCATGAAAATTCTTAATCTAGTTTACCAAAATAAACTTATAACCCAAAATTTAATTCCTTGTCTGGTTTTAAATTCAGTAATAAATTTCTAAATAACATATAGGACCAAAGAAGTGATTACATGAATAATCACAGTTTTTATATGAATTAAAGGAAAATATACAGCAAAAATCTATTGTGTATTTGATTGCCTTAAGACATGTTACAAAAAAGAAGAAGAAATCCAAACATGCATTCAAGAAAATGGAAAAGCTAAAATTATGTGAAATTAAATCCAAATGAAGACAAAAAACAAAAGAATACAAAATCAAGGTAAAAAACAAAATTACAATAGAATCAACAATGCAAAGTTATTCTCATTGAAGATAGTAAAATTGATAAGTGACTGTTGAAGGAAAAATTGAGAGGATACAAATCTTTTATATCTAGAATAAACATGGAAATATCATTATTGCTTTTCAGATACTAAGAATAATAAAGCAATATTATAAATACATTTTAATATCTACATGAAACAGAAAATTATAAAAATGCAGTACAACAAATAAAAACTTCAGTAAACCTACATTATTAGAAAAATTGAGTCAATTTTATAAACTTTCTTACAAAAAAATTCTTCAGGCTCAGATGGTGTCATAGAGAAAAATAACATTAAAATAAATAGTGCACTTATGCAAAGTTCCAGTAATAGAAAAAAAGAAATGCTTCCTGTATAGTCTTGATATTAAAAACTGTCAAATACATAACATAAATAAAAATTTATTCTAATCTCTTTGTGAACACAAAAGAAAAAGAACTTAATCTAAGTGTAATATATGCACTGATTTTTAAAAAGGACAATACCGAATGTTTATTGTGGTTTCATTTTAGAAATGCAAGATTGGTTTAACATTTCAAAGAAATAAAGTAACTTGTTTCATAAGCATTACACAGAAAAACATGTATCATGGAAATTGATACAAAAATAATAAAATGTAACATTGAGTATTATAAAATCTATTAGAATAATAAGAATATTATAGAATTGCTTTAATATGAGAAAGTAAACTCATATATAAGGATGAAATCTTTAAATATTTTGTTCTAAACAAAGAAGGATACATATAGAAACTTGCTTTTCCCTCTATTCAACATTGAAATAAAACCCTAGCCTGTGAAAATAAGTCAGAAAGAAAATAATTGTATTAGGGAAAAAGAATAGAAGTGTGATTGTTTGCAGATAAAAATAGCTTTTTATTTAAAACATTCAAAAGAATATATATTTGAAATGATAGAATTAATACAAAAAATTCAATGAAGTCATTGAAGATCAACATGTAAACCTCAATTGTATTTATGTTTAAAGCAAAAAAAAATTACTAAAGAAATATTAAAAATAAGGATGCCAGTTACCAAAAGGGCTTCTATCATGAGTGGCACACATGGGGCAGCTCTTCGTGTGAATCAATCAAGGATGTCAGTTACCAAATCAAGACTGTAAAATATTCATATAAGCTTTATTGTAGAAAAATCAAAAATATATAGAAAAATAAAGAAAATCTAATATTTGGAAAAAAAGCATATTGATTGGAAGGTGATCTTGTAAAATTACTAATCTTTATAAATTAAAAGTTTAAATGTAGTTTCAAACATAAACCCAAGTGTTTTTTAACAGCTTTATTGAGATGTAACAAACACAGCATAAAATTCATCTTCACGAGTGTATACATCAGTAATTTTTAATATATTCACAGAGTTTGCAACCATCACACTATCAAAATTTAGAAAGTTTTCAGCCCCCAAAGAAACAGTGGACCAATTAGCAATCATTTCCTATGCCCACTCCCTTTGGCCCTTAGCAATTGCTAATCTGCTTTCTGCCTCTATGGGTTTACCTAGTCTTCATATTTCATGTAAATTGATCACAAGACATGACATTTGTTAGAAAACTTGAATGCCACAAATATAATGTTGAACCAAAAAAGCCAGACACTGAAAGTAATGATATCTGTACTTTTGGATGTGTATATTGTTTCCAATAGTTCTTATGGAAAAATATTTCGTTGTTAGAGCAAAATAACATATTATTAAAGACTTAAGCAATCATGATATTTTAAGAAAAATGAAAGTTACCCAACAGAATCCAATTCAAGAGTTTTAACTCTAAAGTTTATGCTTGCAGTGATATGCTTTTGGAGATCCACAGTGACTTGATGTGAGGCCAGATGAGGATAGCATGGCACAGTTATATTTACCAAGTGATGATTCTGCTATCCTGTAATGAGAAAAATGCATAACTCTCTTGTTATGTAGTATGGGAAACAAGTTATAAAACAATAGCATTTTCACGTGATTGTAATAGAAGAATATTTTCAAAATAGGTGATGACATTTTTCACATAATATTAGTAAGAGCTGGTTATTAGGGAAGCTGAGTAGTCATTCTTTAATATTTATATCAGTGTTTCATTAACTTTGAAACATCATTTTTTATGTTTATATTTCAACATATACAAATGCATTCATAATACTCTTCTGAATTTTTATTTCTTATATTTTTTTCTTCTGGAGAGCATATAAAAACAACTTACTTTAGTATAAAGTTTGAACCACTTAGTGACATCCATGGCTGATCACTGCTTTTACGAAAGACTCCAATCCATGATGAAAGTAATATGGAACTCAGAAATCTCTACCGCAAAATAAAAAATTTTTATTTAAATAATTACTGTAAAAGTTTGTATTATTTTCTATAATGCAAGTAGTGTATTTTTTCATAGGGACTTTAATTTTCAGAACAAAATGAGATCCTAATTTAAATATAAGTTGAACACTCCTTTCATGTTGCCAAAAATGTTCAGCAATATTGTATTTTGATTTAAAATTTATTCTTAAATATTTATGCTTAGTATTTTTATTCTTCTTAGGTTAATAAGAAAAATTCTGATTCATGTAATTTAGCAGTTACCCATGTTGACAAAGCTAAAAGAACAAGGCTTCAAACAAGTTTTCAAAATACTATATAAAAATAAATTTGTTTGGTGACATCAAGAAACATGTCTGAGTGAGAGACATCCCTAGATCTCTCCCTTGAAACAATATTTAAACATCTAAAACTCAACAAAAAAACACAAACTCCACACCAGCTCATCTGAGCATGGATCTGCGCATAAGAACTACCACAGGTCAGAACCCTGGGCGTCAGGCGGTGGACTGGGAGAAACAAAGAAGCTGCCTCTCTCAGCTGCTGGAGCTCCCTGTAAGAGGAAGGGGAGGGGAGAAGGAGCAGGAATTCCTGAACAGCCCTACCTGGAAGTGCAGTGAGCACCGTGCGTCTGCAGCAGGGCCCAGTCATCAGGGCAGAAAACAGAGAGGCAGAACGGCAAAGAAACAACAGTTGATTTTTACCAGCCACAGTTACAAACTGAAGCTGAGCTGCCGTCCCTAATCCCTAACCCAGATGGCCTCTCCCCTCATAACCTCCAAGACGGAATACTCATAGTCCCAGAGGAATCTGAGCAAATGCTACCAGAATTGTCACTAACACTGACAGGAACTGAGACTGAGAGTAGTAAGCATGATTAAAGGTATATAAGAGAAAAAATGGCATTATTAAGGCTATATAAAATAGCAGGAATCCAAGAGGCTTAGACACCACCTACTGGAAACAAAAGAAAAATGCCATCTTTGCAACAGAGTAGAGAGACCATTATTATATAGTAAATCTTCTTTGGGGGGGGGGTGGCGGGGGGGAAGCAGAATTCGCTTCAATTAATGCCCAGGCAGAGAAATAGCCCATTAAACACCCATGAACAAAAAAGGTGACAAGGCATCTCAGAAAGAAAGAAAAAATCTCCAGAAAATAAGCTTACAGACATAACAACATGCAACTTAAATGACAGAGAATTCAGGATGCTACTTCTGAAAAAACACAATGAGATCTGAAACAAACGATATCAACAATTTCAGTATTGAAAAAACAACTAGATGAGCAGGATGAGCTCTTTAGCAAGGAGATTGAAACCTCAAAGAGAACCGAATAGACCTTCTGAAGACAAAGAACACACTGCAAGAGTTGAAAACTGAAATAACAAACTTGGGAAATAGAGTGAACCAAATGAAGGAAAGGATCAGTGATATCAAAGACATAAATCTAAAAAAATAAATTAAAAGGAAGAAGAGAGAATCAAAGAATGAAAAATAATGAAAGAGGAATACAAAAACTAGCTGATACCATCAGGAAACATATGGATAATGGGCATTCTGAAGGTGAGAAAAAGGAGCAGAGGTTGCAGACAAATAGTGGATGAGAATTTCTCAAATCTAAGGAATGAGCTGGAGCATGGAATTCAAGAAGTCAACAGAACACCCAATTATCTCAACCTCAAAAAGGCCTTCACCAAGACACATTGTATGAAATTATCAAAACTCACACAAAGACAGAATTCTCTGGGCAGCCAGGAAAAAGAAGATGGTAATTTATAAAGGGAGACCAGTTAGAGTATTGTTGGAATTCTCAGCACAAACCTTACAAGCCAGAAGGGAGTGGAATCAAATATGCAAACTATGAAATGAAAGGCACTACTGGACAAGAATAATGTATCCAGCTAAGCTCTCCTGTAGATGTGAAGTAGACATAAAGACTTTCCAGACATACTAAAACTGAGGGAATTCTCCACTACGAGGCCTGCACTGCAGGAAATATGAACTGGGTCATCTCGCCTAAAACAAAACGATGATAAAAAAAAAAAAACATAATTAAGAGTAAGGTGACTAGCAGTCCGATAGAAGCAGAGGAGTGCAAACCTTACTAAGGACAGGGCAGAGGAGTGAAAACCTTACTAAGGACAGGTTCATTATAAGCTTAAAAAAAAAGAAGAATTTGATATAGCATAACAGTAATGAATGTTCAGCATAGATAGGACAAATTGAGACAGCAATAACTATAAAGGGGAGGATTCAAAGATCCAGATTCACAAAGGGGAATGGAGATAAGGCACATGCAGAAAAAAAGTGACAACTATATATATATAATAATCCTTGACATATTTTATGGTAACCACAACCAAAGATTCAGAACTGCACTATATAACATAATACGAGAAGGACCAGATGCAAAACCCAAAAACCCAAACCGAAATAAACAGAAACACAAGGACAAGGAAGCAATGGAAACACCGAGTTACCAGAGCGCAAAAGATAAAATGGCTATAAGAAAACTACATATTTTAACAATCACCCTAAATGTAAATGAACTGAATTCACCAATAAAAAGGCAAGAGTTGCAGAATGTATCAAAAAACAAAACCCAGTCATATGCTACCTCCAGGAGACGCATCTCAGCTCCAAAGACAAATATAGACTCAAAGTGAAAGGGTGGAAAATGATATTTCAAGCAAATGGCATTCAGAGAAAAGCGGGAGATACTAATATCAGACAAAATAGACTTCAAATAAAAAAGGTAAAGAAATATACTGAGACACTTTCATAATGATAAAGGAGTCACACACCAAGAAGACATAACACTTATTAATATCTATTCTCCCAATCAGGGAGCCCCAAAATATGTAAAGCAATTACTAACAGCTAAAGGGAGAAGCAAACCAAACATTTCATACTAGGGGACGTAAATACCCCTGTACACATGGACAGATCATACACACAGAAAATCAATAAGAAATAACATCCTTAAATGACACATTATTAACTAATGGACATAATTGACACTTACAGAGCCTTTCATTCAAAGCAGCTGTTTATACATTCTTCTGTAGCACATGGAACATTCTCAAAGATAGACCACATCTGGGCACAGAAATAGCCTCAACAAATATAAGAGTGTTGAATTCATACCAACCATATTCTCTAATTCATATTCCCTTTGAAACTAGAGGTCAACTGTAAAAAAGAAATTAGGAAAAAACCACAAATACATGGAGATTAAACAACATACTACTGAAGAATAACTGGGTCAGAGAAGAAATAAAAAGAGATATCAAGAAATACATAGAAACAAATGATAATGAAAGGCCTACCTCCAAAAACAAGAACAAGCCCAAATAAACAACCTAACACTTCATCTTAAAAAACTAGAAAAGGAAGAAAGAATTAGAGAAAAAAATTAAATTGAAAATCAAAAAAAGTTAGAAAAAATAAATATAGCAAAGATCTTGTTCTTTGAGAAGGTTAATAAAATTGACAAACCCTTGGCCAGGTCCACTAAAGAAAAAAGAGAAAGGACACAAATAAAGAAATTAGGGATAAAAGAAGGGAAATTACAACTGACATCGCAAAAATACAAAGGATCATACAAGAGTACTATGTAAAGTACATAATACCAAATTTAATAATCTAGAAGAAATGGACCAGTACTTAGAAAGATACAACCTTCCTAGACTAAATCAAGAAGAACGAGATAATCTAAATAGATTGATTGGCAGTAGTGGAAATTGAAACAATCATCAAAAACCTACCAGAAAGTTAAAAGTTCAGGACCAGATGGCTTCACCGTGTAATTACTACAAACATTCAAAGGGGATTTAATACCTATTCTCTTCAAACTCTTCCAAAAAATCAAAGAGAAGGTAATACTTCCCAACTCATCTTATGAGGCAATTACTACCCTGATACCAAATCCTGGTAAAGATAACACAAAAAAAAACTAAAGACCATATCTCCCATGAACACAAATGCAAAAATCCTAAGTAAGATACCAGTGAACTGAATACAGCAATACATTAAAAAGATTATACCATCACGATCAAGTGGCTTTCATCCCAGGCACACAGGGATTGGTTCAACATACGCCAAATCAATTAATGTGATTAACCACATAAACAATTAAAAAGTAAAAGTTTATATGATCATATAGATGCCAAAAAAGTCTTCAACGAGATATGGCTCCATTTTATGATCAAAACACTTAACAAAATCAGTATAGAAGGAAAGT